>PVKU01001887.1:0-262102 GCA_004027475.1 Anoura caudifer | reverse complement strand
TAGATGGTAGGTAGAAAATAGACAGGGGGAGGGCAAGAGTAGTGTGGGAAAGGTAGAAGCTAAAGAACTTATGACACATGGGCATGAACTAAAGGGGGGAATGTGGGTGGGAGGGGTGTGCAGGGTGGAGGGTAATGAAGGGGGGAAAATGGGACAACTGTAATAGCATAATCAATAAAATATAATTAAAAAAAAAAAAAAAAAGAAAGCCCTAGGATGATATCAAGAGCAACTGTCCTGCTATTGCTATTTTGCCCAGCTTGCTGCCATTCATTCTTCAGGACTTACTCGCATGCAGCCCCCAACTGGAAATATTTTCCTCGGCTTGGTCTCCCCCGCACTGCAGCATACACTAGGGAGGCACTTCCCACGCTACAGTGAAGCACCATTTTAACAATGGCTATTTCTCTAGATAGACTGTGAGCTCCATGAAGGCAGTAACCATGGGAAATAACCCCAGCAGCCTCTCCAGTGCATGCCAACACAGTTCCTGTCCATTAGACTGAGCTCTGCAATGCTTGTTATGCCGTTTCCACAGGGATCCCAAAGCAAAAATAGTCAACTTTGTCAAACAAAACATTTTGTGATTATGTATAATGAAAGCGTAAATAAATATACCTGGTTTTTATGTTTATGTATAAAATACCCTTGACAAAAGTGGAAAGTGAAAATATATTCCCTAGTAGACCACCTCAAATTCATGAAAAAGGACAATGTAAATAAGGAAGGGACTTATCCATTGTCACTTAAGGAACACAGTGGTGAATCTTAATTTTTGGATAAAATGTGTGGTAGAATTTAATATATGAAAATAATAATAAATGATTTTTTTTTCTGCTCCAGTGAACTTGTGTCTTATTGGACACATTGAGATAAAATGGCAGTCATAAAAGTTACAGAGGTACAAGATTTAAGCAATCAGCCATGGCCGAGCCTTGCAGCATTTACTGCTGCCTACGGTTGGTGCTGCTTAAACAAGGCTGAAAGTCATCAGTGCAGCTGGGCATGAAATTACAGGATCCTAATCTGCCCACATGGAGATACTCACTGTCATTAGAGTCAAATGTCATTTCAAAGTTAGTTTTGTGAAAGATGGAACAGCCATATTTACTTTGGTTAAACAAAAAAGAAGAAATAAAACAGTTTGACTCTATAATGAAGAATTCTGAACATGTCCTTTAACTACTGGTAGTTTTTTATGAATTAATGCATATTAAAAATACAAAAGTTAATCCACAAAAGACATATTTATAAACAAAAAATAGATTAGTAATTGGGGCTAGGGTAGAAATGGGAATTAATTGTAAATGGGCATGAAGGATCATATTGGGGGCATTGAAAATGTTCTAAAAATGATTTATGGTAATGGTTACAAGACTGGATAAAGGTACTAAACTTTAGTAAATTATATACTTGAAATTGGTGCAGTTATAATATGTAAAATATATCTCAGGAAATTGTTAAAAAAAGTTTAGGGCAAAATCCAAAGCTTGAAAAGTATAGCACAGAACTTTCAAAAATGATGTGTTATTAAGCACTTATTGTAATTTTTCCTTTTTTTATATTTTATTTTTCAATTACAGTTTACACTTAATATTATTTTGTTTTAGTTTCAGGTGTACAACTCAGTGGTTAGACAATCATATACTTTATAAAGTGATCCCCCAATATTTCAATACCTACCTGGCACCATACATAGTTACTACAATAGAATTGACTATATTCCCAATGCTGTGCTTTACATTCTTGTGACTATTTTGTGATTACTAATCTGTATGTCTCAATCCCTTCACCATTTTCATTGAGCCCCTCAATCCCCTTCCTCTCTTGCAACCATCAATCTGTTCTTGGTATCTATGAGTCTGTTTTGTTTGTTCAGTTATTTTGTTCTTTAGATTCCACATATAAGTGAAATCATGGGGTATTTGTCTTTGTCTGACTGACTTATTTCACTAAGCATAATAACGTCTGGCACCATCCATGCTGTCTCAAATGGCAAGATTTCATTCTCCTTTATGGTTAAATAATACTCCATTGTCATGTATGTACCATTGCTTTTTTATCCAGTTATCTATCAATGTGCACTGTGGTTGCTGCCATGTATTGACTACTGTAAAAACACTGCAATGAATATAGGAGTGGATATATCCTTTTGAATTAGTATTTTGCCTTTCTTACTTTTGTAATGTTTAAGTTCTAAATTTTTAGGGTTTTTACTAAACTTTTGATCTTATCACACACAAGCAGAAAGCATTACCTTTTAAAAAATTATTAATTAATTTTTAGAGGCAGGAAAAAGGAGGGAGAAAGAAAGGGAGAGAAACATCAATTAGTTGCCTCTCACATGCACCCCAAACAGAGACGGGGCCCACAAACCAGGCATGTGCCCCAAATGGGAATCAAACGGGTCACCTTTTGCTTTGTGGGACAATACCCAACCAATTAAGTCATACTGGTCAGGGCAAGCATTACCTTTTATAGAAGGCTGACTACCTGACAATGACATTCATGTTTAGTCATGTTTTGTTTCTGACATTGAAATCAGGGAAGAGGTTTGTTCAGAAGATTCACAAAATGCAGACCAGTAAGGCTAAGCTCATTCTGAAGGGGCACCCATCACTATGTGGTGATATCATCTGCTATCTGGCCTTTGGTCAGTTCGTTATATTTGGGCCACAGATGATTTATAACTGTTGGGTTTGAAGCTTTGTGGCATGGGAAAATATTAACAAGCAAATGGGAAAAGAAACAAAAATGCAAAACACAGATTCAAAGGGAAGGATATAAACTTTCCTCAAGGAGATGGGGTTTTGTTTTTCCATTTCTTTAACTACCTCTTTGAATATAAACTGATATTGAAGTAAAACTACCAGGCCCCAAATTTTACCTTATTTAAAATATTTAAAATATTAATTGTTGCTTCAAACTTCTATTTCTTTGAACCTCTATTCACCAAATCAGACTTTAAAATTTACATGAATATTGAAATACTATTTGCCACTATATTAATATCTGACAAAGGAGGCAAGAATATTCAGTGGGGTAAAGATAGTCTAGTCAAATAATGGTGTTGGAAAAACTGGACACATACATGCAAAAAGAAAAGAAACTTGACCATCTTCTTATTCTATACATAAGTATAAACTCAAAAGGGATTAAAGAGTTAAATATTAGACTAGAAACCATAAAATCTTAGGAGAAAACTTAGTAAAGTCTCAGACATTTCTCATAGTAATATTTTTTTCTGATATATCTCCTTAGGAAAGGAAAACAAAAGAAAAAATAAACAAATGGGACTACATCAAACTAAAAAGTTTTGTACAGCAAAGAAAACCATCAACAAAATGAAAAAGACAACCAACTGAATGGGAGAACGTATTCATCAATGATACATTGGATAAGAGGTTACTATTCAAAATCTTTGAATAACTTATACAACTCAACACCAAAAAAACCCTCCAAAAAGTTATTAAAAATTGGGCAGAGGACCTGAATAGACACTTCTCCAAATAGGACTTACACATGGCCAAAAGACACATGAAAAGATGCTTAGCATCACTAATCATCAGAGAGATGCAAGTTAAAGCCACAATGAGATAATCACTTTATACTGGTCAGAATGATTATCATCCATAAATCAGCAAACAACAAATACTGGCAAAGATGTGGAGTAAAGGAAACACCTGTGCACTATTGAAAGGAGTGCAGATTGGTGCAGCCACTGTGGAAATCAATATGGAGTTACTTTAAAAAACTAAAAATGAAACTGCCTTATGACCCAGTGATTCCACTTCTGTGAATATATCTGAAGAATCCTGAAATACTAATTTGAAAGCATACATCCATGTCTGTGTTCATTGCAGCATCATTTACAATAGCCAGGATTTGGAAGCAGTCCCAGTAGCTATCAGTAGATGAGTAGATAAAATAGATATGGTACATTTACACAATGGAATACTACTCATCCATAAAAAAGAAGAAAATTTTGCCCTTTGTGACAGCATGGGTAGACCTGGAGAGCATTATGCTAAGTGAACTAAGCCAGTCAGAGAAAGACAAATACCATATGATTTTACTTATTTGTGGAATCTAATGAACAAAATAAACTAACAAGCAAAATAAAAAAAATAACTATTTGTCATTATAGAAAACAAAAGGAGTGACTTGTTTTTCCAGGCAATCCTGAATAATGTAGAGGCTGAATTATTCCTGAAATTGTTCACTCATTGATTTATTCCACAGATATTTACTGCATGCATAATATGTGTCATGTACTCTCCAGGACCTAGAGATAAAGTGATGAATAAAATGAAAAATATCCCTTTCCTCATTCAACTTAGATTCTTCTGGTGGGAGTAAGTAGGGGCCAAAAAGCAAAAACAGGAATACGATGGCCCCCACCTTTTAAAATTTACTATCTCTAAAGCACTTTGCTTTGCATATATTATCTCATTTAATCCACTTAAGGGTGTACTTTCCCCATTTTGCTGATGAAGAAACAGCCTCAGACAGGTAAAATGCTTTGTCTCCAGCCACAGAAAATAGTAAGAGGTAAGATTCTCCTCCAGTCTCTCAAGGTTCAAAACCTGTACTTTTAACTACTATAAATGTTACCTGAGAACAAAGGGCCTGAGAATAATAACTAGTTGAATAATGAGTGCCCTCAAAATTTGCAGATGAAAGTACTCTTTTGAATTATAAGAAATAATGGATATCTCTTCTGGCCAACATAGAGGCATAGGTAGACATGCTTTGCCTCTTCATACAACAAAAAGAAGGACAACAACAAATTTAAAAACAAAGATCGAACTGTATGGAAGTTCAAAAACCAAGGAGTTAAAGAAGAAACATTCATCCAGACTAGTAGGAGGGGCAGTGACAGGCAGCTGGGGTGGAAAGGACTCACATGGAAGCAATGGCTGGAGGACCAGAGTGGGTGAAGCAGCAGCTGGCAGAGCAGGTGGTCCCACATTTGCATGTGGATAAATGGGGAGGAACAACTGGGGAGCAAGAAAGACCAGGCAACCTAGGGACCCACTGTGGGGAAATAAAGCCTCAAAGGCTCTGACTGAAAAATCCTGTGGGGGTTGCAGCAGCAGGAAAATTTCCCAGCCTCACAAGAGAATTCCTTGGAGAGACCCTCAGGGTCCTAGAACATACACAAATCCACCCACTTGGGAATCAGCACCAGAAGGGCCCAATTTGGTTTTGGATAGCTGAGCAAGCAGCATTGTTCCCTCTCAGACCCCTCCCCCACATACAGCACCACAATGCAGCCATATGGGTTGCCCCACCCTGGTGAATACCGAAGGCTCCACCCCTCACTATATAAGAGGTGCACTGAGACAAAAAAATATAGCCAAATGAAAGAACACACAAAAGCTCCAAAAAAGTACAACTAAGTGATGAAGAGATAGCCAACCTATCAGATGCACAGTTTAAAACACTGGTAATCAGGATGCTTACAGAAGTGGTTGAGTATGGTCACAAAATAGAGGAAGAAGTGAAGGCTATGAAAAGTGAAATAAAGGAAAATGTACAGGGAACCAATAGTGAAAGGAGGGAAACTGGGACTCAAAATCAATGGTTTGGAGCAGAAAGAAGAAATAAATATTCAAACAGAATAGAATGAAGAAACAAGAATTCACAAAAATGAGGAGTGGCTTAGGAACCTCCAGGACAACTTTAAACATTCCAACATCCAACTCATAGGAGTGCCAGAAGGAGAAGAAGAAGATCACAAAACAAAAACTTATTTGAAAAAATAATGAAGGAGAAATTCCCTAATCTGGCAAAGGAAATAGACTTTCAGGAAGTCCAGGAAGCTCAGAGAGTCCCCAAAAATTTGGATCCAAGGAAGAACACACCAAGGCATATCAAAATTACATCACCCAAGATTAAAGAGAAGGAGAGAATCTTAAAAGAAGCAAGAGAAAAGGAGAGAGTTACCTACAGGGGAGTTCCCATAAGACTAGCAGCTGATTTCTCAAAAGAAACCTTGCAGGCAAGAAGGGGCTAGAAAGAAGTATTCAAAATCATGAAAGGCAAGGACCTACATCCAAATTACTCTATATAGCAAAGCTATCATTTAGAATGGAAGGGCAGGTAAAATGCTTCCCAGATAAGGTCAAGTTAAAGGAGATCATCATCACCAAGCCCTTATTATATGAAATGTTAGAGGGACTTATCTAAGGAAAAGATAAAAAATATGAATAATAAAATGACAAAAAACTCACAACTATCAACAACTGAACCTAAAATAACAAAAACAAACCAAGCAAACAACTAGAACAGGAACAGATTCACAAAAATAACAATCATATGGGAAATTATTGGTGGGGAGATGGAGGGAGAGAATGGAGGGGAAAGATACAGGGAATAAGAAGCATAAATGGTAGGTACAAAATAGACAGAAGGATATTAAAAATAGTATGGGAAATGGAGAAGCCAAAAGACTTATATGTACAACCCAAGGACATAAACTAAGATGGGAGAATGAAGTTATCACTATAATATGGCAAAGTACATAGTCAGAAGATCTGGATTTGATTCAGGGCAGAGGTGAATAAAGGGGAGAAAAAAATGGGACAACTGTAATAGCATAATTGATGAAATATATTAAATAAGGAAATTGTGGATATCTGTGCTTTAATTTATAAATATTTGGCTGAATCATAATCACAAATTATACAAGTATGTATATATATGCATTTATACATATATTTGCATATATCATATACACATGCATGCATGTATACATATATATATACTTACTATATAAGTATAAAAATGTCCCTCTTATTTTCACATAAATGAAAGTTTCTCTTTTCAAGAAAACTGTAAATGAGAGATTTCTTTGGGTTGCAGAGCATCAGTTAATATATTTTAAACATTTTATTGTCTTATGTAACTATTTAATCAATGCTCAGTACTAAGGATCCAGATGCTTTTTAAAATTTTATTTGTTTGTTTGTTTGTTTAGAGGGAAAGGGAAGGAGAGAGGGAAAGAAATATCAATGTGTGGTTGCCTCTCAGGCTCCCCCTACTGGGGACCTGGCCCGCAACTCAGGCAACTGCCCTGCCTGGGAATCAAACCTGTGACCATTTGGTTCAAAGGCCCATGCTCAATCCACTGAGCTACACCAGCTAGGTAATATTTTGTGTCTAAAATGATAAGCTATGATTTTATTTTATGTGGACTCGTATAAAAAGTCATAATGATATTTTATGTCATTTGTTATGAGCCTACTGATGACTGAGAATTTTTCATTAAATAACTTTTAGGAGCTTGTGCCAATATTGAGCAAATGAATTAAAGAAAAGTCTTTTATCTTTTTTAAAATTTTATTTTAATTGTTGTTCTTGTACAGTTTTCTGTCTTCTACTCCCATCCCAGCCCACTGCCCCAGCCCTCCCCAGCTCCCTCCCATTTCCACCCCCCTAGCTTTTGTCCATGTGTCTTTCATACTTGTTGCTCTAAACTCTTCCCCTTTTCCCTTGAAATTCCTATCCCTCTCCTCTCTTGTTCTCAATTTCAGTGTCTTTGGTTATATTATGCTTGTTTGTTTGTTTTTTTGATTAGGTTCCTGTTAAAGGTGAGATCATATGGTATTTGTCTTTTACCTCCTGGCTTATTTCGCTTAGCATAATGCTCTCCAGTTCCATCCATGCTGTCGCAAAAAGTCTTTTATCTTTTAATTTTTTCTTATTATTACTTTGCAAATAATATTGTTTCAAAAATAAATCTCACAGGCAAGAGTATTTTCCCCAGCAACCAGTTTGACTTTTCTCTGACTTAATTTTGTCCTTCTACATTCCTGTAACATAACTTATCTACTTTTACCTTGGCTAAATTTTGTGTTTCTCTGATGTTAACACCTTTTTGATACTTAAAGACAAGTTTCCATCAATTTTTTTTATCTCATCAAGCTGCACTTATGTACTTTTCATATCCCTGTATAAGTCCAATGAAATATAGATGTAGTATACTATGGTTTAAATTTTTGTTTTTACAACCTTACTAAGTCTCATAAATATAAGAGCATTTCTATTCTGACAGATGATGATTAAACAGCATAGTTCCCATTGCCAATTGTCAGAGGGTGGAATTTATGCACTGAGTAGAGTATTTTTTATGTACAATGAATGAAGGTATTTTCAAGTTGAATTATTTAATAAAGTACTGCCAGCAATAATAGTATTTGAGTACATGGCTGACTTTTACTGCCAACTCTGGGCCAGTGAAAATGGTCAGCAAAGACTATCTATCTACCTACATACCTACATACCTATCTATCATGTCTCAGACTCTCTGGGTAAGTCTGTACTCCTGGCTAGAGTCACCAGTTTCATTTCCCCAGAAAGAACTATTCTGGTGCTGAGTAGTTCTCTTGAACCTGTCTCAGACCAACAGCCTTTTCCCAGGCTGGAAAGATCAGTTGGGCTGGATTCCTCCTTCCCCCTCATTTTCTGACTTGTGAAATGATATTGGTTGTACTTCCAGAATATTTTCTCATTGGTCTCTGTCTTACAACACTCCAGTTATCACCATAGTGTGGCAAAGTACAAAGTCAGAAGACCTGGATTTGATTCTAGCTCCACCACCAAATTGCTGGATTACCTTGGCAAATCCACTTAATTAAGTCTCAATTTCATCATCCATAAAATAAAAATAATAGTACTTCACAGGATTTTTGTGACATCAAAGGCAACATATACACCTAGGTATTCAGTTAATTCCTAAATATTACTATTATTATTTTTATTATTAAGTAACTTCCTGTTCCTTAAGGTCTTTTACCTTCCAATTCAGTCTTTAAGCTTCTATCAAAGTAATCTTGAAACACACTGATTCAATAATGTAATTCAAGAGCCTTCCATGACCCACTGTTTTAGCCCTGTCTCCTCTGCATACTTTTTATTTACTCTGGGCTACTCAGTCTTTCTCAAACATGCATGTTTTTTCATTCTACTAGGCATTTCTACAAGTATATGTATGTTTCCCCTCATCCTGGAATGTCTTCCTCCTAACTCCTATTTCTTGCTGTTGGTATTATCATCATGAATTACCAGCCTTCACTGAAAAATTAAGGAGTGGTGGAGGGTTCATTTGATGATAAGCTTGTGTTGAGTGAATCAAGAAAGTTATGCAAATACAGAAACTGGTCTTCAGGTATATTAATAAAGGTAGTATCAAGAGCAGGGAAGGGGATATTGACACTATTTTTTCACCTGTCAGGCCACATCCGGAGTACTGTTTTAGATTTGGAAACCACATTTAAGAGAGAAAGAAACAAAATGAACTGTTCAATTGGAAGAGAACCAGGATAATGAATGTTTTTTAATTCATGTCATGTGAGAGACTATAGAAGGTATTGGTGACATTTAACCTGGAGAAGAGAAGGCTCTAAACAAATTATAAACATGTGCAATCTCCTCATATAAAATGGGCAGCACATTCAGTGTGTGGCCCCAGAGGGTAGCACTACAGCCAACAGGCAAAGTGATAAAGAGTCAAACAGGAATGCATTCCAAAGAAGCCCTTTCTAATCAGACCAGAAATATTGGAAGGCAGATTGGACCGCATGAAGAGACTGGGTTTCCTTCCCCTAAGGATAATAAAGCAGGATCTCAGGGACTAGAAGAGACATTGAAGAAGGTCTTCAAGCTCCAGATAGGTAATACAACATAAACTGTGATATTCCTGAGAGGCTGTGACTCAAGAGTCCCATCTCCTATGAAATTTTTCTTGCCCTCAGAGTCAGGATGCTTCACACAGGTTTCTTACTTTCCATTGTTGTTGTTACCATTATTATAACACTTTCCACATAACAAATTGTATCTCTACTTCAGCCACTATAATGAAAGCTGTTTCTGCATGAGAAATGTGTCATTGGCTTCTTATTCCTCATAGCGCCAGCTACAGCTCCTTTAACATGGAAAATGCTCAGTTGAGCAGTTCATTCATCTTTTTAATGAGTTTCCCTAGTAGTGCACAAGAGTTTTAAATTTGATGATTTGGCATTCAAACTAATGCTATACAATAAACTTTGTAATAATTAAAAATATGAAGTTTAAAAGTAGCAGGGATCATGATACCTGATATCAAACTATACTACAAGTCCACTGTAGTCAGAACAGTCTGGTACTGGCACAAGAACAGACACATAGATCAATGGAATGGAATATAGGGCCCAGAAATAAACCCATGTCTCTATGGTCAATTAATATTTGACAAAAGGGGCATGAGCATACAATGGAATAAAGACAGTTTCTTCAATAAATGACATTGGGAGAAGTGGACTAGTACATGCAAAAAAAAAAAAAAAAAAGAAACCAGATAGCCAATTTACATCATACACCAGAATAAATTCAAAATGGATAGAAGACTTAAATATAAGTCATGACACCATAAAAGTCTGAGAGGAAAACATAGGCAGTACAATTTCAGATGTCCCACACAACAATATTTTTGCCAATATATCTCCTAGGGCAAGGGAAATAAAAGAAAAAATAAACAAATAGGACTACATCAAATTAAAAATCTTCTGCACAGCTAAAGAAACCATCACCCAAATGAAAAGGGAACCCACCCTATGGGAGAACACATTTGCCAATGATACATCAGATAAGGGTTTAATCTCCAAAATACACAAAGAACTCATCTGACTCAACACTAGGAAGGCAAACAATCCAATTAAAAAATGGGTGAAGGACTTGAACAGACACTTCTCCAAGGAGGACATACAGATGACCCATAGACATATAAAAAGATGCTCAACATCACTAGCCATCAGAGGGATGGCAAATTAAGACCACAATGAGATGTCACCTCACACCTGTCAAAATGGCCATCATTAATAAATCAACAAACAGCAAGTGCTGACAAGGCTGTGGAGAAAAGAGAACCCTAGTGCACTGTTGGTAGGAATGCAGAATGGTACAGCCACTCTGGAAAAGAGTATGGCGTTTCCTCAAAAAACTAAAAATGAAACTGCCTTTTGACCCAGCAATTCCACAGCTGGCAATATACCCTAAGAGCCCGAAACACCAATCCAAAAGAACGTATACACCCCAATGTTCACAGCAACACAGTTTACAATAACCAAGTGGTGGAAGCAACCTAAGTGTCCCTTGGTAAATGAGGGATTGAAAGACTATGGTACATTTACACAATGGAATTCTATGCAGCAGAAAGAAAGAAGGAGCTACTACCCTTTGCAACAGCATGGATGGAACTGGAGAGCATTATGCTAAGTGAAATAAGGCAGGTGGTGAAAGACAAATACCATATGATCTTGCTTATAAGTGGAACCTAATCAACAAAAACAAATGAGCAAAATAGAAGCAGATACACTGAAATAAAGAACAAACTGACAGTAACCAGAGGGAAATGTGAAGGGGATAGCATGGGAAAGAAAGGGAGGGGTCATCAAGGAATATGATAAAGGACTCATAGACAAAGGGGGTGAGGACTGAGGATGGGAGGTGGGGATGGGCGGCAGGGGAGGAGTGGGGGGAAATGGGGACAACACTATTTGAACAACAATAAAAAAATAAAAAGAAAAAATCATAAAAATATAAAAGATAAAATATTCCTCAATGCAGATATTTTGCCTTTTTTTGTGAAAATAGTGAATTTATATTATTAAAATAAATAAAACTCAATGGCCTTGTCCCAATGAGAAATATCAAAGGCATTTTCATGGTCTGTGGCATGCCTGCAGAATTGCAGAAAACACAATGTGGAGTGGGTAATAAAGAATGTAACAGACAAGAAGACATGTTTACCATGGACATTTCTGGTTACATACATATTTTATAGACCACTTATTGAGGACTACATCATTTGAAATATTTTATTGTAATTGATTGTTAAGCCTTTCTACTTACTAAATGTCCTAAATTCCTAAATGCCTCATTGAGCTTTCAGTATCATTTTTTGAGGGGTTGCTACATTTTACATTTTAATGGTCTAATTTATCTTTGCCATAAGCCATTTGTACATTATCAACATTCTATTATGCAGCTATATGACAGATGGAGTGGGCCAAATGTATTCTGATATGCAAATATTCCCTTTTAGGAGTAAATTTTAATAAAATTATAGTTGTTCACTTTAAGAGCTCACAAAAACAGGAATTATAAATATTTTCATGAATAGCAGCTGTCTTTTGTTAGAAATTCAAGTTTCCATGTCGCTAATGGGAAAGTTGCTATATTAGATAAAAATATTTAATAAAGACATGTGATGTACATAATTAGGGAGGGAGGGGAGTAGAGGAAAAATATAATAAAACTGCTACAACATTACAGAGGGGGTGAGCCTCATAAATAGACTGAGCATTCACTTTCTCATTCATTCATTCCAAGGTATTATTAGCTTCTACTTTTGGAGAGAGCACTATGGTGTGGGTAGAACACAAATGATGACAACAATGGCTTCCCTGTATTGAATGATTATTATGCAGGTAATGAAAGACTCTTTACATGTGGCCATTTAATCCTCCATATAGTCTCAGAGGCAGACCTTATTTTCCCGGTTGCACACGAATCTCATTGAGGTTCAGAAACTTGTCCAACATCATTGGGTCAATGCGCAGAGGTGTGGTAACAAGCAAACAGAAACCAAGTCAGCTGAAACAAAGCAAAATTAGCCTAAAAAATCCCAGTTCAGTCTGGCTCCAAAATTTAATCACTCTATTGATAACCACACCACAGGGGCTGATTACTTCTAGGAGGAGTTTTAGAGTTGAGCAATGACATAAGAGCACACAAGTTACTCCATATACAGATAGAAAAGAAAAAGTGCAACAGCAGAAGTGCAGAAAAAAAAATGCTATAAAACTGCTAAGCAGGAAGAGCCTATTTCCCTCAAGGTCTGCAGAGGAAGAACCAAAAAAAGCTACATAGAGGAGATGGCATTTGAAGATCTGGGACTGAGATTTTTGATGCAGGGGCTGTGAGGGAACATTTAATGTGGGTGAAACAGCTTGAGAAAGGCGGCATGAAAGATAGTAGGAGGATCATTCTAGAAGCGAAGCACAAAATATAGTCATTCACCAAACACCTACTACATCCTAGACACTGGGAATAAATATGAATAAAACACAACATAGTGGGGGATATAGGCAAATAAATTATTAGTGTAATATCAGAAATGTACACAGACTCAAAAGTAACAGGAGATAGAACAGAAAATGCATGATCATGGAGCCTTTTTTTGTTTGTTTGTTTGTTTCACACTGAATTAATTGGGATGATAGCTGCCCTAGGATGGATAACATTTACTTCCAAATAACCCAGATTTCCTCTCTCAGCCTTTTCTTCTCAAAAAGAAGGATAATAAGAGAACCTGTGTTAGAGGATGCTTGTGAGGATCAAATGAGCTAATAATGTGACACATTTAGTATAGTGTTGATGCACTATAAGTGTTCAATAATTACTGGTTATTATTGTTATTTTTTTATAAAAATTTTTATTCATTTTTAGAGAGAGGGGAAGAGAAGGAGAAAGAGAGGGAGAGAAATATCAATGTGTGGTTGCCTCTTGTACGCCCTGTATTGGGGACCTGGCCTGTAACCCAGGCACGTGCCCTGACTGGGAATCAAACTAGAGACCCTTTGGTTCACAGCCTGCACTCAATTCACTGAGCTATACCAGTCAGGTGGTTATTATTGATATTATCCTCATCAACCATGACTACTGATAAAAGAAAAAAAAACATAGTTAGGAGCAGTGATAAGAAAAGTTCATAAGCAAGTTCTGAATTTTTCTCTGCTCCCACATTAAAGGCATTCCATTTTACATACAATTGCCTATGATTTCTGACTCATGTACCATGCCATGCTCATACCCTGCTCTCCAGCCCAACAAGATGCCTGCTCTCAGCATCTCCACTCCTGGGTTTCCAAGGCTCCCTGAACGTGCCTTCATTATGGCAACTGCTATGTTAGATTATAATGATCTCTTTGAGGGGAAAGTTTATTGATACTTAAAGTGTGGTACTAGTACTAGCAGCAGCAGCATCATTTTCTTGGCGCTCCTTAGAAATGGGGATTCTTATGCTTGTTAAAATTGGAGAAGTTTGGTCTACAGTATGCACTGGTTTCAGTTCCGCGGAGGTCAAGAAACACATTTTTCACGTGTATCCCAATTTCTGTTACCATCTGGCAAAGGGCAGCATTTAATAAGTGATCATTTGTTGAATGTATAACAGAGTTCATACATGCTTTCTCATCTCCACCCCTTTTATTTAAGTCATTTCACCTCTTTTTTTGTCTGTTTTCATCAGCCTTTGAACCCTACTGTCTTCTTCTTACTAGGTTACCCCTCACGTGAACTGCTCCTGAACTCCTAACTACTTCAGATCTCTCTCTTTCCTTAGAACCACCTGTAAGACTACATGAGTTAATCAGTCAGGTTAGATCTATGGATCATATGTCCATCTCTTCTCTCTTTCTCTTTCATTCCCACACATATGCACGTGTGAACACACATAAAAAAAATGCAGTATATTTTCTTTTGTCTCACACTCTTCATTAAAATTTGTCCTGAAGGTAGAAGATAGTGTCTTTTCTTATCTTACCATAATCATCTAACTGAGCCATTCCCAGCACAGTAAATACTATTTGCTCAGCAAACATTTGTTGAATTAAAGATGACTGAATAGGATAGTTGGGAGTAGGCCATCAGCCAGAGAAAGGGACCCAATATGCAGCTTCTCTTTGTAGACTTGCTTTGTTGCCTCACCTGAGTTATCAGCATAAAGGAACTGAAGGAATTATAGGGTTTTACATCACCCAATTACCAAACATTCTAGTGTAGAGTACCAGAATGACAAGTGGAGTAAAAACAACAAGATCTTTCCAGTAGGACATCTATTACTAAGCTGTTAGGCAGCCTTAGGCAAGCAATTTTCCCTTCTTGGACTATTTTCCTATTCGTGGAATAGAGAATACTAAACACAGTTTCTGGGATTCCTTTCAGGGCTAAAGTCCTCTGATTCTATGTAGCTGCAAAGTGCTCAAAATAGTAATTAATCAGAGAAATGAGTGTAATAATTCTGGTCCATAGACTGCATTAACACCCCAGGACAGACTGGTAGCACAGAGATTGACAATGTGAACAACTGCCCAAGGCCTTACTTACATTCATTCTGGTGACTAGCAGAAAAGTAACCCCAATAAATTCAATAAAAAATTAAAAGTCATCTAACCACTATGTTGTACACACAAAACTACTAAAAAAATAATGTTAACAGTAAAAAAAATACAAAGACAGCAGATAACTTTCAGGGAAAGCTATAAAGTCATATTATGCGGTAGTAAAAAGTGAGAAGAAAATTTCCTTAAATTATGGGCTGTTGCAAAACAAAGTTTAACTTTTCAAATTTACTGATGTCAAGTTCAAATTTATGATAAAAGGAAAACAGGAGCTATAAAGTATCTGAGCAAGGACAGACTTATGCTGGACCACTTAAGAAACTACAAGGGTCATTTATTGTCATGCTTCATAAAAAATATTACTAGTTGAGAGAGGAAGACTTTGATCCCTGAGGCTAATACTGCACAAGGTTTTGAATGTATCATAGGTTTATCTTTTAGTGCAACCTTCCTCTGAGACATTTGATACAGGTCAAAACTAAGAAAGCCTGGGAAGACTTCCTCAGTTACAGGGAAACAACCTCAATGTCCTGTTTGTGCCCTAGAAAGTGATCCACTGGAGATTCTAATTAAATTTGTGATCTGAAGATGTGGGAGATGTGACTAATTATGCTAAGCTCTGAAAATGGGACAAAGAATTTTATCTGAGTCCTTTGTTAGTCATTAAATTAAATGAACAGTTTAGTAATAAACCCAACAAAGTAAGTCAACTAAGTGAAGTAGAATGCAGGCTACCTTGAAAGTTGGGCTGAAAAGGTGTCAAACCTGTAGAATAACAGCTCTTGAGCCCTGCAATGGATTATTCGAGAAGATAATGTGCATTGCCAAAGTACACACACACTCTAAGCTATGACACAAGAAGTCTGGATTTAAGGCAGAAGAATTTTAGAAGTGTCAAAGTGACATCCTATAAACTGTAGGCTGAGAACTTTAAAACTAAGAAAATATTTGGTGAATGGTCAGTGGCTTTACTAAGGTTTAACTTTTCTCCTACTAAAGGAATCAAAGTGCTATGAAACATTAACCATCAAGTGAATAGATCCTGGAAGCCTCATGGGGAATTTGCTTTCTCTGTTGCTTCAATTCATGCTACAAATGATTATTCAGGGGGAAAACAGAGTGATTTTTAACTTAAAGCAAAACCTGGTATTCATACAGATGTTTTCATAATACGTTTCACTTACTATTGATCCCCAGCCAGTTAACACTGCAGCAATGGTTACTGAAGATGAAACACTATTTGAGTCCCTACTATGTGTTTGCCACTATTCTAGGGTTTGGGAACACTAAAATGATTAATATTAAGAGTTTCTGCATTCAAGAGGTTTACAATATAGCTAGTGATACGTGACTATGGAAATGAATGATTTATGAATAACACAAGGCAATCTTTACTCAAGAAATGCTAATTACAGCTATATTGGAGAAGATAAGATATAACTAGAAAAGGCAGGGAATCATATAGGTGGGAATTTTTCAGGGAAGGATTCATGGGAGTGGTAAATACTTGAGCTAGAATTTGGTATAATAGAATTTGGAAAATCAGAGAAAGATGGGGAAAGCTGTTCAATTTGGGGTGGGCAAAGGTATATAAGGAAAAGGATCATGGGTATGAAAGTGACACCAGAGAGGCCTGACTGAGTGGAAAAGTCAATTAATGATCATTCAAAACAAAGATGTAGGCTTAAGGTGAAATAATTCCCTTAGAATTCTATTTTGCTTTTACCATGGTTATTTTTTTTCTCTAGGTTACAGCTTCCTATTAGCAGAACTGAGACGCTGAACCTATAATTTTCTCCTTCTCAGCACCTGGTCTTTGAATGTTTTTGTGAACTAGGGTTTTTTCTTTCACTTTTTTAAATGTGTGGGACTTTTTCTTTATATTTCAGACCAACTCCTCTGCGTATACAGTGTTAATGGGTGACATTTAAGAATGCTGATTTTACAGAAAAATTACTCACACCATGTGTTATTGCTGGCATCCGCTGTCACTGTAATTCTCAACTCTACTTTATAACATGTTAGCCTCATAATATTTAATAATATAGAGCTATTAAATCACTTTTCTTTCTAGCAGGATCAGACCTACAAAAAATGTTCTTTCATAAGTTAGCATTGTGTAATGAATCAACTAAAATACTGAAGGATCAATTAGAGCTAAAAAACCTTAGGGAATAAAATGACACTCAATGCTTGTTGCTAAGAGAAACGCAAAAAATTTCTTCGGACAGTGCAATCACAAAACATGTTTCCTTATTTTGTGTTTTGAAAGTTATACTGATAACTTGTTAATTTCTACCCCAGAGCTTATAATAAGAAGTTTAGAATAGTGGAAAGAGGAAAGAATTATTAAAACAGCAACAAACAAGGCACAAAAGCAAAAATGGCAATCATATTTTGCATTTGTATAATCACTTGTTGGGGGGCTGGTGGAAGATCAAGGCAATTATGTACCACAGCTATACTAAAAACATAAATGCATGTGAATTTCACTTTGTTAAACTACAGATGTGAAGAGTTGTCAGTGATATATCGCACAACCCGAAAAGGTCCATTAAAGTAACATTATTAATGATGAATTAATATATATGCCAATTATCAAATTTATGACTGGATCATCATATTTAAGATTTATCTTATTTGGGCATCCAATGTGTCTGGCCTATGAGCTGCAAAGTCTAGATCCAAGGGCTTTTGGAAAGGAAGAGTCCACAGTCAAAACTGCAGGCTGGAACCATCCAGACATCCAAACACGACTCCTGCCATACGTTGTGGATTGGGGCAGCAAAAGCGTTGTAGAGAGTGCTAGCTGGCTTGACAGGGTGACCAGGAACTCTGCCAAGAGCATACAGTGACAGGAAGAATTTGAAAACACAATTCCTGAGGCAAGCCCACCACTTAGGGTTTCCAAATGAAGGGTATGAATACAATGTCAACTATGTATTTTCACAATAATTTCATAAAATAAAACATTTAACACTAAAATTAGAGGGAGATTATAATTTCAAGGAGGATTCTTCCCAAGGAAAGACAGTGAAAAATCTAATACTGACATGCATATAATTTATTATTAAAGATGTGGCAAAGTCCTTTAGTTTCTGCATTTTTCCCCGGACCAGGAGAAATTAGGTCATGCACCTGCACCAGTCTGTGGACTTGAATTTGGGAAAACACTACTGAGAGAATATCCAGCTTGCTGGAATTATATAGAATAGAATGTTTTGTAGTATGTCTGTGATATTCTCGATGGTTGGGGAATTGCTTAACAAGATAATTTAAATAGTAGAAAGAGTAAAGTAGGGAGGATTGTTGTTATATGTGCAAGAGGCCTATTTCATATCAAATTGAATGTAATCACTGACCACATTAGTTAACATCCTGCAGACTTCTGAGTGTCACTTAGTGTGTGTGTGTACATTCTTTTAACTTGTCCCCCATTTTAATCATGATAATAAGTTACCACATTCCTCCCTAGTCACCCTGTCAGCACATGTTCTCCATTATAGCATCCGTTGTGTGGAATTCTAGTTGTTTTCCTGTCTGCTGCGGTATCTTTTGTCAGATTGAGTCTCTAAAGGAAAGAGACTCAATCTAAGCAATGCAAAGCACAGAGCTATCACAAGCTCACTAAATATAGGGCCCTCTAAATATTTAGTATAATAAATAAGTCATGCTTAAAATAATTTTAATGCTTTTTTTAAAAAAATGAAGAGATAATATTTGCCAGGTTCATTGCTGGGTACCACAGGTCCAATAAATGATTAAAATGTAGTTTCTGAGCTCAAGAGGCTCAGTTTAGTTGATGAGACAGACAGACAAATAATAATAGTATAGTAGACTGAATTCTTTAAATTGTAAGGATAGAGGGGGCCCTCACCCAAGCTGAGAGCATCAGGTAGGGTTTCTGGTGGTATCACAGAAGATGCACTTCCTGGGCTTATTAGCAGTTACCTGAGTGAAGAAATCTGTGAGTGAAGGCTGCTTTTGAGATGGCTAGGTGAATGCTATGTGTGTGTGTGATTATTTAGAGAGAAGGAGTTTAAAAATGGGGGAAGCATGAGCAAGAACCTAAAGGTAAGGGAGACAGTGTCCCCCTCAACCCCCAGCCCCGGGAACCGAAAAGAGAACTTACTTGAATGAAAATAATGTAATGTTGAAGCAGAGGATTAGTCAGATTAGTCAGGGAAGGGACAAAAATCAATATTTTAGAAGAGTTCACATGGGCTACAGCGAGGAGAATGGATTGAGGAGCATAAAACTTGTGGTGGAGACTAGTTAGTAAGTACTTCAGATAAGCAATAATTCTAGCTGGATCTAGAGAGTAGGTAATATGGAAAGAATGCAGAGAAATTATTCAAAAGATATTAAAGACATATTGATAGGACACCAAGAGATCAAATTATGGAGAATCAGGAGGAGGAACCTCTAGGAAAATGTCTTAGTTCTATAACCACAGAAGTACTAAGCTTACTATGTGGCAGGCATTTCTCATGTATAAACTTGTTAATCCTCAAAATAACTCTGTGAGATGGGTACTTTTATTATTTCCCATGTTACAAATAAAGGATCACACAGCGAGTGAGGAGTGGAGCAAGAATGTGAACCTAACGAAGCACATGCTCTTAAATACTACACCATATTCTTAATGGTTATTAAGACATTGGATATAACTGGAGACAACAATCTGAAAGATAAAGATGATGAGTGCGCCTTTTGCTGTCTCATAGGGCATTTGAGTACAGATGTCCAGTAGGTGTATAGGTGTATGAGTGTGGAGTCAAGGAACAATCTGGCGCAGTATAGAGACGGGAGACATAGCACATAGTTGGGAACTGAATCTGTGCACTTGCATGTATTCTATAGGGAGAGTATGTAGAGTAAAAGAGAAGACATCACTGAGTGAAATAGACAAATAAGGGATGAGAAGAGGAAACGTCTATGGAGCTGGAGAAGGGAAGGTTGGGGTGCAAGGAGAGTCATGAGCCTGGAAATGAGACTGTAGCTTTAAAAAAAAAAGAGGTTTCACAAAGGAGTAAGCAACAGAGGCAGGTGCAGCGAAAGATAAAATTTGAGGAAGACTAAGAAATCTCCATTGGATTTAGAAACAAAGACTCTTGGTGACCTTGGTTTAAAACAATTTCCGTGGAGGGGTGGGGGCAGAACTTGGATTGCGGTGTTTTGAAGAGTGAATGGAACAAAAGGAAGGGAGAGAGTATAAACAATTCTAGCTAGAAAGGGGAGTCTTAAAGATTATTTTTATATAATGAGATGGTGGTTGTTGTGTAGTAGAAGTAAGTGAAACTGGGTTCAAATTTCAGCTCTGCCAGTTCTTAGTTTCTTCAGTTAGAGTAAGAGTAAAAATATCTACTTTTGCATTTATTATGAGGATTAGTACTCTGTTTGTAGAAGGCCTAACAAAAATTAGTGCTTAGTAAATGAAAGCTGTAGCTATTAAAAATGTAAAAAGTCTGAAGACATATAATTCCTCTAATTTACCATTTAAATAGTCTGTCATAGAGTAGAAAAATCATTTAAAGCTTTTAAGTGGGGTTTCTATTATTTTATCTGAATATTTAATATCATAAGGACATAATATTAATTTCATTGTTGCTATATGAATTATTTAACTTTTAAATGGGAATCTTTAATAGCATTATTGAGATATAATTCACATACCATGAGTTCACCCATTTTTTAAAGTACATTGCGCAGTGAGTTTCAGTACATTAACGAACTTGTGCAACCATCATTACAATCCAAATTTAAAACATTTTCATAACCTCCAAGGAATCCCATATCCATTAACATCACTCTCAATTTCTGCCATGTCCCTGTCCAGCCCTAGGCAATCACTAATCTACTTTCTGACTCTATATATTTGCCTATTGTGACACATGATATATGTGAAATCATGGAAATATGTGGCATTTTATGATTGGCTTTTATCATTTAGCTTGTTTTACAGGTTCATACATACTTTAGCTTATATCAGTACTTCATTCCTTTTTCTGGTTGAATACTATTACTTTCTATGGATATATCACACATTATTTATCCATTCATCAGTTGATGGGAATTTGGATTGTTTTTACCTTTTGGCTCTCATTGAAAAATGCTATGAATATTTGTATACAAGTTTTATATGAACAAGTTATTTCTCTTGAGTCTATGCCTGACAGTGGAATGGATAAAAGGGGGATTCTATGAGTTTAAATGGGAGATTCTTAAATTAATTTTTACTAATAATTAAAGCAATTTAAAATTGTACAAAATAAAAGATAATTTCTTTCCCCATTCCAATCTTACACCCCTGAGTTAAATAAACACTGTTATTCTGAGGTAATAGTTCTGTTTCCTTCCAGGCTTGGTCTATGAGATGTAACCTTTCTGAGCATAAAATATTCTGGAAGATTGTGTTTAGTTAAAATATAAGTTGGCATAAGAAAAAAAGAACTGGTACCTGGTACCTCTGACCCAAGTCCTGTGTTTGCCACTAACTACTTGTGTGACTGTGATCTTGAGTAAGTCTCTTAATTCTGCTAGACTTACTTTCTCAATTTTTAAAAATGTATTTGGATGTAGTCTTCTCTAACTCTTTCTGATCAAAGCATTCTATGATTTAATGATACTTAGGGCCCTGAGGATATACTATTAGCTTCGGGCTTATTTGCAACATGTTTGCTTCCTTTTTTTTTTCTTTATAGTTGGTGGCAAGAATATTAGAGAAAGGGAATGGCAACTACCTCATCTTACCAAGCACTGGCATTTACTTAGTATGCTAAGCAAACTTTCAGAGTGACTGGTGCTATAACTCAAGTCCTTATGCATGTCCTAACCTGTTTCTTTTAAATCTTATGTTTGTTGAAGTGATTTTTGCTGTATCACTCTTTACAGGGTCAGAGTTGTTGAGGAGTTTGCTTGCTATGGACCTTGATTCCACCTTGGAAAGTCTAGCAATGCACACTAAAATGACTCAACCCCTCTAAGACATGTTTGAGGAATCCACATGTATCCTTATAAGAACATTTAGTATTGGCACATGTAGAATACAAATGAAACAGACTTGAATAAAAAGTAGACCACCTATTACAATGCACATTAGGTAGGATGAAGAAAATATGTTTCTGTGGCCTAAGTCAGAAATCCAGGGAGAACTGTAGAAATCACCTTTTTCTAAGAGAATGAGGGTGAACTGTGACCCAGAGAGAAGGATTCCTCTCCAATTACCAACTTGTCCAGGCATTGCCTTTAGCCTGGGGAAGGGCTTCCACTAAATGTAAACTCCTGCTTTGAGTCACTGTTTAGGTGAACACCCACCACTTTTCATCCCAATGATCGTCTACTACTCTTATACATGCTCATGTGTCACATGGACTGAATACAGCATGGTCCTTCCCAAAAAGAAGTGATAGAGAAGGAGAGACAAATAGGAGGAGCACAGAGGATTTTTAGGGCAGTGAAATTATTTTGTGATACTATAATGATGAATTTATCTCTTACATTTGTCCAGACCCACAGAATGTACGCCACCAAGAATGAGCTCTAATGTACTCTACAGACTTTGGGTGATGATGATGTGTCAGCGTAGGTTCATCTGTTGTCATGAAGGTATCACTCTGGTGTGAGATGTTGATAGTGGGGCGACAAATGGTGTGAGAAATCTTTATACCTTCCACTCAGTTTTGCTATGAAACTAAAATTGCTCTGAAAACTAAAATTGCTCTGAAAACTAAAAGCTATTTAAAAAAAGAGATGAGACTTCTGGTTATGATGGGGGTGTAGGTAAACATGGCTTGCCTCCTTGTACAACCACAGCAAAACTTACAACTAGACTACAAAACAAATATCACCCAGAATTGTCAGAAAATTGAGCTGTATGGAAGTCTGACAACCAAGGAATTAAAGAAGCTACATTCATTCAGTTGGGTAAGAGGGGTGCAGAGCAGAGACACACAGAAAGTCTTGGAGAGGTGCTGAGACATGGAGTGGAGACATGGAAAAGGTGGTCCCACATCCATGTGTGGTGGATGAAAATCAGGAGGGATACCTAGGGAGTGAGGAATGCCAGCCCCACACTAGACCACACAGCCCAGGGTTCCAGTGCCAAGAAGATAAGTCCCAATAACATCTGGCAGTAAAAGCCAGTCAGGGGTGGGTGAGTCAGCAGAAGAAACTGAGGGACTGTCAGGAGTCTCCTCCTAAAGGGCCTGCAAAGGACTTAAGACCTATGCAGAATCAGCACCAGGGCAACAGCTGGAAGGCCACCAGTGGCACAGAGGGAGAAATTGAGTGCTGGGAGACATCTTCATTCCAGACAAAATTCCAGACGCCAGGCAGTGGCATTGTCATCCCTCCGAGTCTTCCAGAGCACAGAGCCACAGAGAGGTAACATGGATTGCCCTGGCCTGGCAATTGCCTAGGGCTCTTCCCCATCCAACTTACCAGTGTGCTTTTCTACAATAAGCCATGCTACTAAGACAGGTAGTTAAAGTCACTCTACCTAAAACATATAAACAAACACAGGGAGACTGCCCAAATGAAGAGAAAAAGAAATATGGCCCAAATGAAAGAACAGATCAAAACTCCAGAAAAAGAACTAAATGAAATGGAGATAAGAATTCTATCAGATGCAGAGTTCAAAACACCAGTTATCACGATGCTCAAGAACTCATCGGGTACTTCACAACATAAAAAAGACCTCAGTAGAAATGAAGGTGAAATTGAGAGAAATAAAGAAAAATTTACAGGGAACCAATGGTGGAGCAATGAAGTCAAGAATCAAATCAAGGATTTGGAACATAAGGAAGGAAAAAAAAAAAAACAATCAGAAGAGCAAGAAGAAAAAAGAATCCAAAAAAATGAAGGTAGGCTAAAGAGCCTTTAGGACATCTTCAAACATACCAACATCCAAATGATAGGGGAGCCAGAAGGAGAAGAGAAAGAGCAAGAAATTGAAAACTTATTTGAAAAAATAATGAAATAAAACTTCCCTAATTTGGCAAAGGAAATAGACATACGAGTCCAGGAAGCACAGAGTCCCAAACAAGTTGGACCCAAAAAGGACCACACCAAGACACATCATAATCAAAATGCCAAAGGTTAAAGATAAAGAAAATCTTAAAAGTAGAAAGAGAAGAGAGTTAGTTATAAAGGGGTTCCCATGAGACTGTCATATGATTTCTTAAAAGAAACTTTGCAGGCTAGGAGGGACTGGCAAGAAATATTCAAAGTGATGGAAAGAAAGGACCTACAACCTAGATCACTCTGTCCAGCAGAGCTATCACTTAGAATTGCAGGGCAGATAAAGTGCTTCCCAGGCAAGGTAAAGCTAAAGGAGTTCATCATCACCAAGCTTTTAATATATGAAATATTAAAGAGACTTATTTAAGAAAAAGAATATCAAAACTGTGAATATTAAAATGACAATAAATTCACAACTATGAACAATTGAACCTAAAAAAAACTAAGCAAACAAGCAGAACAGGAACAGAATCATAGATATGGAGATCTTTTGGAGGGTTATCAGCTGGGAGGAGGAAGGGGGAATGTGGGGAATAGGTGTAGGGATTAAGAAGTACAAATTGGTAGGTACAGAATAGACAGGGGGATACTAAGAACATTACAGGAAATGGAGTAGCCAAAGAATTTATATGTATGATCCATGGACATGGACTAAGGGGAAGATTGCTGGAGGGAAAGGCGGGTACTGGGTAGAGGGGGCTAAAGGGGGTAAAGTTGGGACAACTATAACAGCATAATCAATAAAATATATTTAAAGAAGAGGTGACGGAGAGATACTCTGTTTTCATATCACATAGAATTACTAGTAGAAAAAAAATTCCAAATTGACTTTGTTCTTGAGGCTCATTATTCCTTTGGGCATTATGGGATGGAAGTGCATGAAGAAGAATTAAAGATCATTTGTAAGCTGCCTCGGTAGCTGACTTTAGGCCTAACGAGAAGACAGAAAGGGTCTGGAGACACATGTGGAAGAGGTCTCATTGAGGAATATAGCAAAGTCATAGGATTCATTAAGAGGACTTTTAGAGAGAAAAAGCCAGTAATATATGCTTAGATGAGGGCTCAGGAAAGACATCTAGTATTGTGGAGCTGTGATTAACAGGAGGTTTTTGATCAGAGATTTATAGGAATCCTTGACCAGTTGGATGCCAGCAGCTGCCCGAAGCATCTCTGGCCAAGGCATTCACCAACCTCTGCTATAATTTCCCACCGTCATTATTCCCATCCCTCTTATTGTAATTTTTTAACTTTGGGGTTTAAAAAAATGGATCATCTTCTGAGAAAGGTTTGATACTCTAGAAACTAAATATTAATGCTGCTCAATGAAGAAAAGTCTACCTGTCCTTCTGTTTCTCTGCTACAGAAAGAGTCTGAATGAGAGGCTGATTTTATGGGTCACAAGGAGCCCAGATGAAAAGTCTCCAGTATAAAAATCAGGGCAGGGAATCTGGCAGACAGGAACAGAGCTCGTATGGAAGATAAGAGGAGAAACAGAGAAGACAACAACCCTTGCCTGGGGAAAAAGGCCCTGGCTGACCACATGTCACACAAAGTAACTGTCAAAAAGAATCTCAGTGTAGTAGCATGAGGCTTCCAATTAAGGAGTAGAAATGGGCAGAGATGAAAGGCTTCTCATCTTGCCCTTGCCAGACATTGCACAGCTCCCAGAAGTCTGGCCTAAACATGGAGCAGCAGTATGGACAACAGTGGAAAATGAGGAAATGGAGCTGTGAAATAATATTCTAAGGGGCTGGGAAAGTGACAAAAGTGAGAAGACTAAGTAGTGTGTTATAAGTGAGGAGATTCCTATGGGAAAAGAATAGGAAAAGGTTGTATCATAAGTAAAAATGGTTGTCCTGAATAATGCATGAGTCACTAAGAGACCCTGCAAAGAAGGAAAAGAAACTCTAAGAATTCCAGCAATTGTACTGGTGGAAATCTGGTCAGAAACTATCTCCCTCCACCATTTTTTTTTCACTCGCAGCCCCTTTCCTCATGTGCAATGTGTAGCTAAGGCCTACCTATAAGCAACACAGATTCTAATGAGAGTAAGACAGTAGGAACTTATCATGTCAGAGTGGGGAGAGCTGGAAGGAAATTTGCACTGTCACTTGACCTTTAGATTTCGCATGAAAAAGGTCTGAATGCCTAGAAACCAATGAATGCAAACCTGTAAGTGTAGTATCTAGGAGAAATCAGGATAGATCCAAAATGAATAAGGATGAAAGCTAAGTCAAGTTCACATACATTTGAAAGTTAATCCATAGTAAATTTCTAAACTTTTTTTATACACACTCATACACATAGCTGTCACACACTCATACACATACATACACAAAATTTCCTCTGGGTTGAGTGGCCTCTAAATCTCCTGAGAATAGGGTTTGACTATGTCTGGTTTGTGTATCTCCAGAAGTATCAACCATAAAATAGGCATTTAATACATATTTGTGATCTGAGTGACAGTTTTCTCATCTGGAACATGTAAAAGATTGGATTAAATTGTTTCTAGAAAGTCTTCCATCTCTGAATTTGCATTAACTTCTAGCTAATTTTAAACCTGTAAGTTTGACAGAATGATGTACTTGTAATTATGCCAGAGGCATAAAAAAGAAAGCAGAACATCAGAAGGAATTTGAGAGAGATGAAAATAACAAAGAGAAATATGACTCTCATTTCTTACGTCCCTCCTCATTCTCAGTCTGGGCCAGTCTAGTGTGTTAGGCAGGTGGTTCCTGAGAACACTTGCCTAAGGGCATGACCTACAGCTGAAATCCAGTCTGAACTGTTTGTCATGCCACAATTGGGTCCTGGGACACAGCAAACTGTTCAGAAGGGGAGTCTTTTTAAAAAACATTGGACAAAGGCTCTGGCTGGGTTAGATAGGCACAATATACCCTGTTCCACTTTTGAAGAAAACCACAGAACTCCTCTTTATCCTCTAATATATTTATTTTCTCAGGAATAGAGTGATCTTAGATTTGGTATTCAATTTGGAACACACATCCCTGATGACTTTAAAAGTTCTATTCAACATGTTTAAGAGACACATGGACGAAGCCAAAGGGGGCGGGTAGAATCAAGGGTGGGAGGTGGGGATGGTTGGGGAGGGAGGAGTGGTGGGGAGAAAATGGAGACAACTCTACTTGAATAACAATAAAACATTAAAAAAACAAAACAAAGCAAAGCAAAACAAAAACCCTGTTCATGGGATCCTTTCAACTTTTTATGAGCTTAAGGTTTACAGAACTGAATTAAAGTGTTAATAATAGATATACTGGAATTCAGATATACTGAAATCAAGGGAAATATTCTTAACATCTCAGATAGATATTGAAAGAGAATATTTACTTTCTCTGCTCTGAGAAGTAAAATTTGATCTCTTAATCCAAACAAACTTCTACATTTTAAAATACTTAGATCCCTATATAAATATGAGTAGGCTTGCAAGACCCTTCCTTCCATAGTGCCAACCCTAAGATTCACCTCCCTTTACAACTCACTGGGCTCACTATCAGGCTATGAATGAAACAGCCTTTGTAATAGTCTTTTGATAAAAAGTTATTCTTGCCTCAGCCTGAGGTCTCTATTTAGGGGTTTATAATATTTCATTTAATACACACACACAATGATAGCTAATATTAATGGGGTACTTCATATTTATCAGACATTGTGCTTAGCACTTTATATATTGCCTCATAAAATCCTTACAGCAACTCCATAAGATGAATATTATAATTATTGCCATTTTATGGATGAAGATACAGAAGTTCAGACTAGTTGTTATTTGCACAAGTCTACAAAACCAGGAAGCTGGGGAGGCAGGATTCTAACCTGAACACTGATTCTAGAGTCTAGGTTCTTTTTTTTTTATAAGAATGAAAATGTTATATTTAGCATTGATTAGAAGAAGTTGGAGAGCAAAAGAGCAAAAACATATTCAATTAGGTGTCAGTTTTAAATGAGCCTCTTCTACAGGACTTGACATCAGAAACCCAAAGTTTCCTTGTTGTTGATGCCAAACAGGTAAATAGGCATAACTCTCAATGGGAGAAGAAACCCAAACCTTTGTGGCTGAGTTCATCTTCCTCAGCCTCTCACAGGACTTGCAGACCCAGATCCTGCTGTTCATTCTTTTTCTCATCATTTATCTGTTGACTGTGCTCGGAAACCTGCTTATCATCATTGTTGTCTTTGTGGATTCTCAGCTTCACACAACCATGTATTTTTCTCGTAGAAACCTGTCTTTCACAGATCTTTGTTTCTCTACTAGCATTGTCCCTCAAGTGTTGGTCCACTTCCTGGTAAATAGGAAAACTATTTCTTTTGGAGGGTGTATGGCACAGATAATAGTCTTCCTTCTGCTTGGGTGCACAGAGTGAGCACTGCCGGCGGTGATGTCCTATGACTGCTATGTGGCTGTCTGCAAGCCTGGAGTCTAGGTTCTTAACCATATATTCATTATCCATTTATCTATCTATCTAGCTATTGAAATTTGACTATGGTTAAATAAGGTGTACTTTTTTTCCTCAGGTAGAATTTAACACTTGAGGAATGTTATATGTAACAAGAATAACAGTTATTAAATATTTATTGAGTACATTTTAAAAGCACAGATTCTGGCCCACTTAGAGTCAAATCCTATCTGTGTGACCAACCTCTCCAGACCTCAATTTCTTCACTTGCAAAATGGGGATAATAATAACAAACATTTTCCTGGATTGCTTTGGACATTAATGAGCTAATTTGTGTAAAGTGCAGCCTTGCAAGTAATAAGATTATATAAATGATACTTATTGTATTCTTCTCCCCATCATCATCATCATATTCATCATCATCATCATTATCATCATAATTATCATCATCATCACTATTACTATTAGTACTACATGCCAGGAACCTTTATTTTTCTTTTTGTATAGGGACTACAACAGTCAATAAGACAAATATCTTACTCTCATAAAATCAGTATTCTAAGTATAAGTCCTAATGTACTCAATTTCAACTAGCTAATCTCATTGTTTCATTTGTTAGTTAATATATATACCATGCATTTTCTATAAAATTTGGAATAAGCATACCTACCCCATAGGCTATTGTGAGAATAAAATGAGTTAGTACACATAAAAGTTTGGAACAGTGCTAAGCACATAAAAGCACTCAGTGCATGTTAATGGTTTTAATTAGTATCTGCGTTGTGGGTGTTATGGTCTAATGCACTACGTTGATTCTTTCTGAGCTCCTGTAATTTGTTGCTATAGTGATTTAGCCTAGCATTTTCTCACAGCTACTTTGCCTCCATAGAGGATTACTATCGAAATTATGCTTATTCTTCAGTTTCTTATTGTTATCCAGTAACATAATGGTTACTAAATTAAATATAAAGATTGCTCCCAAAACGGATCAAAGATATACTGAAATCAAGGGAAAATATTCTTAACATCTCAGATAGATATAAGTAATCTGGCTGTTTTTAAAAAATAAAAGGTAAATCAATTAAATCTAGATTGTTTCATCACAGAGCTTTATTTGCATATCACAGAATAGGAATTTTGGAATAAGATCAATCTGGGCTCTTTTCTTAGTTTTTTGAGCCTCACACGCTCGACCTACTTCCCAGGGTTGCTGTGAGGGGTAAAAGGGGCTTTTGACATGGGCTGAGTTTTCTGTCTTCCTTCTTTCTTTACACTGTATCATGTAATTTTAAATGTGCTTTAAAAAAATCTTGAATTCTTAAGGAAAGAATATTTCTACCCTAATATAAAAACAAAAGGACAACTGTTAAATAGCATGTTGTGAAAAAAGTATCTCCCATACAGAATGCATTCATTTCAAACCTGGGGATCTATTTTTCAGTGTGAACCCTTGCATATATCACAGTGCAAAGAGAAGAGGCCATGGAATGGAATATGGCGAGAGCAGCCTCTGTGACTTTGTGGGAATCAATTAATCTCTCATTTTCCTTAATTTGAATTGGGCTCAGTGATCACGTACTTCAAAAAGGCAGCGAAGGCCTTTGAAGAAGAAACTGCTGCATAAACTTGGGAAGGGGCTGTGCCTTATGAGCAGCGCCTAGAGGCTTTCCTCCTCCACTTTTAATTAACAATGAAATTAAGAATTCTTTAAGACTATATCAGCCCTTTAAAGGCTTAAGAAGGCCAATGATTCGTTAAGCATCTCTCTGTTCTTCATGGTGCTGTGTCCCAGGTGAAATCTTGTAAGCAGGGCTCCAATTCTCTTTCAGGTGCACAGATTGCTGGCAGAGTGGATGTGAGAAGTGCGGACTGAGTGAGGAGCTGTGGCGTGTGTGAGAGGGAGGGATTAAGGCTTGTGAGAGCATGAGCGGGTGTGGAAATGCCCTGGTGACAGTCATGGCCCTTCCACGTGCTGGATCAAAGCACACACTTTGCAAAGATGTCAGGGTTATTAGGAACCATGTGAAATGCCTGGCTACTTATCAGTGAGCCATAGAGTAGCTGTTACTTTCTCTACATTCCTAAAAAGCTACATGTAGGCTGGAAATACTGCTACATGAATAAATAAGAAAGATTATCTCAGAGAAGTATGAAGCCACATATGGCTTTAGAAACTTGCCACCTCTTACAGGGAGCCTATAGATGTATTGATAAAAAGGAAATATGTGACTTTGCCTCTGGAGACAAGGATTGCTGCTAAAAATGATAGAAGAAATAAGCAGCAACAGGTTTCTTGTGGTCTCAGGGGATTTACGTTATGCTGATAAATATTTTTCACCTGACTTGTGATAACACTAAAACAAATATATGAGCTCAAGGATTTAACATAAAAATAAGCATATGGACATAATTAGTAATAACCAATGCGGAGAGTGAATAGATGAAAATTCATTTGGTCCACATCCTTTGATCCTCCCAACAATCGTGTGAGGAAAAGCAGAGATACGATTATTTTCCCCCTTTTCGGATGTGTGAATTGAGACTGTGAGAGAGATGAAGTGTTCAGCTAAATGCATGTGGTTCTTATGGCTGAAGGAAGCCCTCAAATCTACACATTGTGGACAAACCTCGACAACCCCTGGCTTCCTCTTGACATCAGATTGCCACCATCTCAAACAAGAGACTTTCTAATATACTTTGCCTCCATTCCTTCTATCAAGTTCCTTTCTACAGAATTTTATGTTTAAATACATTTATTGTAGATAAGACTACTCACTGTCTCTTAAAGGAAGTCATTCCATCACCTTCTAGTGAATACTCCAAGCCAGAAAATGCTTCCCTTTGAAAACATAAATCAATAAGTACCACCCATTCTATTTGATAAATAATTCTGGACCCATTTATAACTCTCTCTTTATAGCTTCAATTCAGTTCTTCAAGACTTCCACTTACTGCATGTTCTAACTAGTCTCCCTGCCTTTAAACTCTTTCCACGCAGCTGACAGAGTGATCTTAAACACACAAATCAAATTATGCTTTTGATCAGCTTTAAAACAGCTTCTCACTACTTACAGGACAAAGTCCCAAATCCTCAGCTGGGCACGAAGGCCTCTATGATCTGCAGCTGCCCATGTCTCCAACTTTATCACCCACTCAATAACCTTTAGCCACAGAAAACTGCTGGGAGCCCCACAGTGCACTGGGCTTCACACGCCAGGCTTCGCCCTGTGCTATTCCTTTTACCTAGAACACATTTCTTCCCTCATCTGACAGATGAGCTCCGTGTCTTCTTGAAAACTTGAAGAAAAACAGAGGCAGAGTTATGTGATTCCTCCCCTGCTTACCTTTAGAGACGCACATGTACTTCCTTTGTGGCATTATTATGTCTAGAAATTATACTTGATTTTGGATATATAGACTTAGAAACAGTTCAAACATTAAAGGCCCAGAAAAATTTACTATTTTGCAAGGATTCAAAGCTTGCCACAGATAGGCCACCATAACATGTGGCTGAGGACTTGTGGAATCAAGATTTTGCTCTATGTCCCCAAACTGGGAATGACTTGAGGCTGCCAACTTTATGATTTCTACAATGAGAGTGAATGATACCTGAGTTCGGAGCTTTGTAGATACACTAGCAGATGGGCCTATATGAAATAATGGTAAATTTCCCATTAATAACCCTTTTTATACATGATTAGGAATTGATGAAACAAGATGTGAGAGGGGAATATTCCTGTGTGTATGTTCACACCTCTGCAGAAGGGACAGTCGAAGACGGTGCTTGCCTCCGTCACAACCTCTCATACTAGTGACCTGGAGATTAGGTACACCGGAGAGACTGAGAGTCTTTGGCAGATATATATCAATCACAACACAGTAATGAATGCTTTGAACTCTTTAAAGGAACCGTGCCTCATTCACCTCCGAATCCTTAGGATTCAGGATAATGCCTGGTACCTAGTCGAAGTCTCATGAATATATATTCTTCAACAAGTGAACCTATTTTATGATCATGTAATGACTCAGTCCATTTCCGATCCCAAATCTGCCAACATATTTTAATTTGCCTTCATCTGGTTTATCTTGCCTATGATTATCAACTACAAAATAACAATAATTAGAACCAGCTATGTAAAAGGATGAATGAAAATATGCCATACCTATTGAAAAAACAGACCAGAATATTATTAATATTTTCATTTCCCTAGGAATATCAAAAGCCGAGCTGAATAATTTACCATTCTCCCCCAATAGAAAACCAATTATAACTCTAAAACTACCCTAAAAACAAACAAACAAGAAAGACGTACTAGATAAGCAGGAGCTCCATGGCAATTTCATTTGTTTTCCACAGAGCTTCAAATGTTTGCCTGATTCCAGGCTCTGCCCATTACTTGTTTTTTCAAGGTCTGGAAAGTCAATTACTCTAAATATAATCAGCCTTAGGAGCTGGCACTTTGCCAAACAATTTGACTGCTTTCCTAAGGAAAACTTACAATTTCTCTGTTTTCTTTTAGTTGATGTTACAGAAGTAAATTGTGTATACAATTAATTCATCCCTGGATCTCTGCTATCAATTCAAAAAGATGAGAACTGAGGTATTCCCAGTGAAATGCAGAGAATACAGATGGTTGACTCTCCCCGCTTTTGTTGACTGGTCTGCATTCTTCTGAATGCTGATCAGGGACTGAGCTGGTACAAAAGTGGTTTCACATGCTGACTTCCATAGAGGTTGCTCATATCCTAATCTGAGGCAGTACTTGCTGTATTAATATGTGCATGCTTCTGAAACAAGCTGGGAAATTCTCAAATGCCATATATTGCAACTTAAATGCTAGGCATTTTTAAAACATTTTTTTTGGTTGGCTTTCTCATATATCTTTGTAAAAATTGCCTTAATATAATATCTTGCACTTTGTCAGAACTTGATAAATCTTGGCTGACTGAATTAATAGTTGTATTCTTATAATATCTTTTTCAGGACAGACAATACTTTTACCAAGAGTAGAAGTAAGACATGGACCCATGAAGGGATTGGGTTCCTCAGCATTACTGAGTTGGATAAGGGCTCAATTATCTAATTCTAAGTTCTCATTCACCTCTGAGATTCTATAAGTTATTTAAGGTAACAGTGGAAAAAGCAAGTGATGGTGTCCTAAGTGGAACTAGAACCCTTGAAATTAAAAAAAAAAAGATTGCCCACATTTCAAGAAACATCTACTTCAAAGATATTTTTCCAATGGAGAGGAAGTAAATAGTCTCTGAAAGGAATTCCCGAAGCTTCATGAAGAACTGAGTGACCGTATGAATCTATAATGTGGACACTGAGCATCGAAATCATTTAAGGTGAGAGTGCAGTACACAAAGTGAGCTCTTGTGTACTGTTATTTGTGTCCATCACTGGATTCATTCACTCATGGATTTGTTTAATGCAACTGCTGAGAACTGAGGAAAGCACAGCTCGCACCATGACCTGTTCCTGGAACAGGTACCTGTCAGCTTGTCTACCTGATGATTTCATTTCCATGTTTATTTAGTCACTCAATAATCCTGAGTCCCTGCTGTGCCAGGCACTATGATAAGTGTTAAGGACATAGCAGTGCACAAATCAGACACAATTCCACTCATTGAGCTTACAGCATAGAGTGTGAGACAGGCATTTAGTTTGAAAATCACATAGATAATTGTATAATACCTTGCTTTAGTTTTATGGAAAATATAGACAGAATACAATAGGGAACCAAATTTTCTCTTTCAGGGAGCTTCTCCAAGAAGTTAGATTTAAGCTTAGATCTAAGATGACCAGAAGTTAACCAGGCAAAGTATAAGAAGAGTTTTTCCAGTCTGAGGAAAGAGCATGTGTGAAGCACTCAAGGCAGGAAGAGATGTAGTGCGTTTTGTGAATGTAAATAATGTGGCCAGCAAAGGGAAAACGTTTAAGAGGCAGGCAGGGGTGAGAACATGCATAGCCTGGATGCTATGTTATTGACTTTGCATTTAATACTAATGCAAAAGGAGAGAAACAGATCCGATCTGTATTCCTACAGATCACTTTGGCTGCACTGAGAATAAACCAGGGGGGGCAATAATGGTGGTTATTGTAGCTGGGAGATGATGGAGGCTTGGATTAAAGTGGAAATAGAAGTGGAGAAGAATAAATAGATTTGAGGTACACTTTGGAGGTAGAATCAATAGGACTTGAAGATAGATTGAATGATGAGTGTGAGGGAGAACATGGTGTTAAATACAATTCTCTAGTTTTTGGCTTGGGCAGTGGGGTAAATGTACATGCCATTTACTGAGTTGGGAAAGCTCAAAAGGGAAGCAGAGAGGGGTAAAATCAGGAATTTCAGTATAAGTGTACTGGTGACATTCAACTAAAATGTGTGTGTGCAATGTTTTCTCTACAAGTGAAGAATAAAATATGAAAAGAGAAAAGAAAAAGGGGGAGGAAGGAGACAATCTGAATAAATAGAAAGTAAAATTCCCAAAGAGGTGATAGAAAGTGGGGGCTGGGGACTGATGCATGAGGGTGCCTAATTTGAAAAAGATATATTCAAAATTATACTGGAATTTTAAAATTTGGGGTAAATAAAAAAACCTGTGTTTTTTGGAATACAGATTACAGAAAATAAACAAAAAAGAATGATATCTGGTGGGTCCACGCAAAAGGTAGATTATCATCTGTTCATTGGCTTTGGTGAGTTTTATGGAAGGAAGCATCAAACCCCCAGTGAAGTGCAAGAAATGTAACTTTCATGTTCATTACAAAAGAGCACAGGTTTTAAAAAAAGGTTTATTGACATTGAGCAGGAAGAAGGGAGATGAGAAGGCAGGATAAAAATAGAGAAAGGATAGAAAAAGAGAAATGGGTGGAGAATTATTCCAGCAAGCAAAGGCATCTCTGCCACCATGCCTGTGCTGATGCAGGTGCTGATGGTCCCTTGGGTTTGAATCCCAGCCCTGCCATTTATTAGTGGATGATCTTGGGCATGTTAGGTAACTTCTCTAACCTCAATTTTTCTACTTTTAAAACACTGATAATGATAGTGTTTACCTCATAAGGTGATAGGGTTAAAAGAAATAACTCATAAGGAGTGCTTAACAAAACGCCTGGCACAAGGGAAGAGCTCAATAAATGTTAGCTGCCTTTATCTAGCTTCTCTAGATGCATAATTGCTAGAAAGTAGTTGCAGGTGTGTGTATCTTCTCACTTCCCCATGGCTATGGTGACTGCTGTTTTAGGTTCAAAATTGTATAATTCCCTGTATCAAAAAGGAGTTTTTATGATTTGTTAAAAATATAGGAGGATATAATTAATATTTATAAAGCATTCTAAAATATTATTAGGATTTAATTGTCGCAAATTAGTGAAAATGCCCCATCTGATTACATAGCCAAAAATATGCCTTCTTATTTATTTCTAGAAATGCTAAATATAATTTAAAAACTTGCTATTTAACTCACTAGGGAGATTAGTAATTGACTTCTAATTTTATTCTTTGAAAATACCAAAAAATAGAGATAGTATTCTGAGAAGCTCTTGATATATTAATTTTCATTTTGAATCATTGTAAAATTTATGTTTTCTTAGCTCTAACAATATTATGAAGATATATAAAAATGTTTTATCTGCAAACATAACTATGTAAATAGCCCATTATATCTAGGAACATCACAACTGAGATTTCTCAATTTAAACTAACTCTCTGACTTTGTATACTCTGTAAAAATGGAGTTTTATTATTTACCATACATATACTTTAGAATAATAATGCAAAAATTTCCCAATCTTTAGATTTAGAATGATTTATTTGTATAAATTTCTGTATATATATACATATATATGTAAAACTAAATAAGAGAACACATACAATTACCTAGCTTGCTAACATACTGTAAAGGTTAAGATTATATATTTTTGATTAGATAGAACTAGCTAATTATGTAGTTTTAGGCAAGTTGTTTAATATCCTAAGGAGTCAGTTAAATGATGGCACTAACTTAATCTTTTAGTTAAAATACTAAATGGTGATAATAGTATATACTTCTGAGTCCTTGTTATATGCCTGGAGCATAGTAAGTGTTCATTAAGTATTATCAAAAATATACCCAATAAATGTTCTATTTTATCCTTCTGATTTGAGTGAAATAGTGCTACTTAAATTTCAAAATTAATTCTTTTGGACAAATATAAGTAATACCTCATTATAAATGCATGGGAACCAAGAACATTGGAGCATCATGTGATCATGTCTGAGTGCTCTGTGAACACACCAGGAAAAAAACAAGGCAATGTTCTTGATTTATCCCATTGCACCAAGGGAGCAGCACATCTCTCCACCTTGAGGAAGGTGCCGGGTGCAAGAGAAGTGAGCAGAGGCGGATTCTACCCACTCAATCACTGTGGAAGCACATGCAGTTTGAGAGATGAAGTGAGGAAGCACATGCAGTACCTGGTCATCTCAGAGTCAGGGAGCAGGCCTAGGTGGTAGTGGGGGTAGGGAGCTGAGAGAAGGAAGCTTTTGTCACACTCAACAGGGGAATAGTGCCTGGGAGAAGCAGGCTTATCACACAGTTTGTTCACAGTGCTGTAAACAGGTTCCGGAGGCCTGGTGATACAAGAGGAAGAGAAAGAGATGCATGGTTAGCACACGTACTGAACAATTACAAACCCAGTAGCATTTCACTGTATGTGGAGGTAAAAATCCAAAACAATGTTATGGGTGTCATCAGACCCAAGTTAAGGGTCTTTTTTAGGAAATGGGATCTCTAGTTAGGAATTGGAACTTAGGCTCACATTTAGCATGACCAAAATTAATATGCCAGATACCTCCATAGTGTTATAATCAATCACCCTATAAATGCCATGCCTTTTTGGATGACTCAGTCTGAAATGCCACACCTTGGGATCCTCTGACATGGCTCCTTTTTCAACTTTAGTGCCATCTTTTTTAAAAAATATTTTATTTATTTTATTTTTAGAGAAAGGGGATGGGAGGGAGAGAAACATTTATGTGAGAGAGAAACATTGATCTGTTGCCTCTTGTCCATGCCCCAACCCAGGACCAAACCTGCAACCCAGGCATGTGCCTTGACTGGGAATCAAACTGGTGATCTTTCGCTTTGTGGGATGACTCCAAACCAACTGAGCCACACTGGTCAGGGCCAGTCTCATCTTAAATGCGGACTTCACAGAGATATTCATTCTCTGACCATTGTGGCCAAGACATCCTGTTATTTTTCACAACACCTATTTCACTTCATAATATTTTTCTCAGCATGAAATAAATTTTCTTGTTTGTTTGTTTTCTTTAATTTGTTATTGACACTGTCACTATAACATAAATTTTATGAGAAGAGAGTCTTCATTTGTTTTATCTAGCCACTAAAATAGAGTCTGGAACATAGTATACATTCCATAAATATTTATTGAATGCCTGCATGAATAAATATATGAATATAACTTTCACATATATAGTAATTTTTTGGGGGGGTGTTAGCCTTATTTAGGAATCTAATATAGCTTATATAATCTGGGTGATTCCTCTAAATATTTATTTATAGATTTTCCCCCAACAATTGATTTCAGAGAGGTTTCTACAAATAGAATATTCAATTTAGTAAAATTTCTATTAAATGAATTAATCTAGGGATACTAAAACATTACCTAAAATAGCAACATTTTTATGGTTATTACTTACAGTCATACATAGTATCATTAGATAAATTTTACCTATAATTTATGGTCAAAGATCCATGTGCTATAAAATCCTGGTTACATTAAAAGAAAATCTCACAGCTCCTTCCCCCACTTTTAACATATCTGAAATTGCTATCAATATCTTTCCTTTAAGGTAAGAATTGGAAAATATAAATTTAAATGAAAGAACTATCTAGCAGACAGGGCCATAGACCCAGGAAGGTTAGGCTTGGCTGGGAGGGTAAGGAGAAGGTCCGGACACAGGGCTGAAAACATGCACTGGGGCCACAGGACTCCAGAGGTAGCAAGTGGTGGCCACACGCCTGAGCAGAGGTACAGCAAGTGGAGGTGGCAAACTCAGTGAGGGCACAGTGCATGTTTGTGTAGCTCCAGCCGGCAGCACGACCCCTAATGTATTCTAGGTGCTCAATCACTGCTTCCTAAAATGATTGAGGAGGACAGCAGAGAGGAAAAGAGAATGAACAAAGTATTAAAAGCAAACTTTACCTAATTTGTAATATTATTGTGAACCAGTCATGATTTAGACACACGATCCAGAGAATTGGATTCTCCCCTAACACAGAGCTTTCTAGTGCACAGAAAGAGGTGCCTTGATCTATACATTTTTCTACAAAACCACAGAGAGGTTGAGGATTGGGTAGGAAAATTCAGAGGCCTATTTTGTTCTCCAGAATAATTATCTCAGTGATAAAATGAGATTCTTTACAGTAGAGTTGGCTTGCTCTATCCCTGTAGCTAATACGGTAACATTTACAAGAAAAATGTAAGGCTTCATAAAAAAGATAACCAAAATTGTTCTTACTCTCAGAGAAGTTGCCTTGTTTTTAGTTAAGACAAGTACTCCATTTTCAGAAAAACCTAGCAAGTTTGTAAGTTTCTGTTTATTAGTTATACATCCATAAAATATACTGGCAAATACCAATCCTTCATAAAGGCAGCTGCAAAATCATTCTTTAAAAGTGTTTTCTTTTAAATCAATTTTATAAGTAATTCACTTTGTGTGAAATGATATACTGTAAAAGAAAAGATACTTTTAGTTAGCTACTGAAATATAACTTTCAAATTAGCCAGACTAGATACTATTTTTGATAGTGCATTGTTAACATGTTCAGCTTCATGAAGATATGTGCACACTTTTTGTGGTCCTGGAGACAGAAAGACCCACAACGATGATCAGATAAAGAAAGTCACATGGGAGATGATGGTCTTTTCTGCACCTAAAATGTAGCTGTCCACACAAAAACTTGAGCTTGTAAAGAAAGGGCTTTGTATTAATGAGCTGCATTTATATCAATTAATAAGACATGAAGGGGCATGGACAGCTTCTATGGGAATTACTCTGGGTAGGTTATCACAAGAGGTCCCTGTGTTATACTCCAGCTTTTCCACTCAGAGATACAGCTCCTGTGGTAGAAATGGCTGGATTGCCTCCCAAGCATCCATGTACTCCTTCTTTCTCAATAACAGAAAGCAAATTTTCCACTTGTCACTTTTCCTGTAGTAAAGACTTTATTTCTCAGCCTCCCTTGTAGACAGATGTAGCCCGGGAAGATTCAGCCTGATGTAATTTGAGCAGAAGGGTTTCTAGAGACTACTTAACTGACTGCTTAAAGGGAAGCTGATATTGTTGGGACCTTTGTGATTTTTCTCTCTCCCACTTCCTCCTTTCCTCCTTCCACTGACCTGGAATCCATGTATGATGGCGGTAGCCTCAGTGGTCATCTTGGACCATGAGGCAACCTTGAGGAAAAAAGGAAACAATATTAATAGTGGAGCATCATGTCAGAGTTTATGTCACTGAAGATATGGAGTGACACTATAACACCCTTGGACTAACTACCTCTGGATTTTTAAAAAATATAGGATAGAAATAAACTACCTTGTTTAAGCTAGCATCATATATATTTTATTTTTTAAAGATTTTATTTATTTATTTTTAGAGAGAGGGGAAGGGAGGGAGAAAGAGAGGGAGAGAAACATGAATGTGTGGTTGCTTCTTGTGCACCCCTTACTGGGGACATGGCCTGAAACCCAGGCCTGTGCCCTGACTGGGAATTGAACCAGCAACCCACTGGTTCACAGGCCGGCACTCAATCCACTGAGCCACACCTGCCAGGGCTAAACTAGTGTCATTTTTTTAAATATATATAAACATGACCTAATATTAACAAATATTATCTTACAAAATATAAGACTAATAATCTAACATGAAGAAATAACTAGGCCCTGCCATAGGCGATAATTCATTTAATTTGCTGGAATTTCATCTAACACCTTCTGTAACACAGAAAAATATAATACTTTTTTCTAACTATAAATTTAAAGTCTAGGACTGTTTAGAGGGCTCACTGCATCTTTATTTAAAAATATTACATATATAAAATGGTAGCTGATCTGAACTGCCAGCTCAGGGCCTAAAAATAAAGGAACTGATGACTTCTTTTAGGCCATAAACATTTTCATGATGATGTTATTTCAGTAGCATTGTACTTTCTGCCTAGGAGGGCTGATTCAATTTTCTTAGTTTGATGTTGACACGACAGACCAAGAAAATGATGTTACCAATTTTCCCTTAGGCCTTCTACCTCAGAAGCACTGTGTTTTGAGACAAATGGTCAGAATCAAAGCTGGCTAATACATATCTTAAGAAAAAACTATCCTATTCATATTGTGCTCAACTAAATCAAGGGAAAAATTTTTACTCTCTAAATACTACAAAAGATTCAAGACAATAAAAATGAAACCCTGTACATTGCATACCACTGAGCTCTTGAGACTTTTACCTATGTCTTTTGGACCCATTTTATGAATGTAATATTACTTTATGGCTCATGTATTTAGTAGATTTGGTATTTGGAGAAAGCTTAAATACATTAGATTTTTGAAAGGGTCCCTTATTTCTTTGCCTACAGTCACTTCCAGAATTGTTTCAACGCTCCTGACAGTCACTTCCAGAATTGTTTCAACACTCATGACAGTCATTTCCAGAATTGTTTCAATACTCATGATTTACAACCTTAGGAATGTGGAGACCCAGCTACTGAGACTGCACACTGCTTTCACCCTATCATTCAGCCTTTCATTCCTTCCTATTTATTTACATGACATTTTGTATAGTCATCAACTAATGAGAAGATAGATCAAATCTAGTTTCTTTTCTTGGGAGAACACTTCATATTTCAGAATATGGGTAGCTAAAAAATGATTTAAAAAAACCACTTGGCAAACTAAGCCTTCTTGCAGTAATGCCAATGTCTTCTTGCAACCAAACAATTAAATTAAAAATGTCAGTGAGAATAATCAAAACAGCATGGGATTGCCAGAAAAATCAACAAGCAGACCAATGGAGCAGGATTGATAGGCTGGAAATAAACCCATATGTATATGGGCAAATAATTTTTGAAAAAGGAGCCAAAAACATAAAATGGAAAAAAAAACCCTCCTCAATAAATGGTGCTGAAAAAATTGGAAAGCCACATGTGAAAGAATGAAACTAAAATGTCACCATACACAAAATTAGCCAAATGGATCAAAGTCCTAAATATAAGACCTGAAACAATAAAATACAAAAAAGAAAACATAGGTACTAAACTTATGGACCTTGGTCTTAATGATTTTATGAACTTGACCTCAAAGGCAAGAGAAGTAAACGTAAAAATAAATGAATAAGACTATATCAAACCAAAAGCTCCTGCACAGAAAAAAGCAAGCAAGCAAGTGAGCAAGCAAACAAACAAACAAATAAAAACCATCAACAAAATAAGGTAACTAACTGAAAGGGAGAAGATATTTGCAAACATCTCTGATAAGGGGTTAACATCCAAAATATATAAGAACTCATACAGTTCAACAACAAAAATATGAAAAATCCAATTAAAAAATGGGCAGAGGACCTGAACAGACACTTTTCCCTGGAAGACATACAAATAAATGACCAAGAGATAATTTAAAAGATGCTTAACTTCACCAGCTATTAGGGAAATGCAAATTAAAACCACAAAGAGATACCACTTCATGCTCATTAGAATGGCTGTTATCAACAAGACAAATCATAAGTATTGGAAAGGTTGTAGAGAAAACACTCATACATGGCTGATGAGAATATAAACTGGTACAGCCACTATGAAAAAATAGTTAGCAGTTCCTCAAAAAATTAAGAATAGAGTTACCATATGGGCCAGCAATCCCTCTTCTGGGTATGTACCTGAAAAATTTGAAAACATTTATTCATGAAGATATATGTACTCCTACATTCACTGCAACATTATGCATGGTGGCCAAGACATGTCGTTCAATAGATGATTGGATAAATTTGATGTAGTACTATATACCATGGAATGCTACTCAGCCATAAAAAAGATGAAATACAGACTTGAAAGGATTTTGAGAATATCCTGGTAAGCACAATAAGTTAAGAATCATATGATTTTGCTCCTAGGTAAGATATAAGAAAGCAACAAATAAACAAAAAAGACAAACAAACAAACACTCATAAACACAGATAAGAGTATGGTGGTTACCAGAGGGAAAGAGATTGGGGGGAGGTAGAAAAGGGTAAAGGGGGTCAAATATATGATGACAGAAGGAGAATTGACTTGGGGTGGTGAACATATAATCCCATATACAGATGATGTGTTACAGAATTGTACACCTCAAACCTTTATCATTTTATTAATCAATGTCACCCCAATAAATTTAATAAAATTTTAAAAAAGTCAGTGAGAATCTCCTTTCAAGTGGCATAGAATGTGGTTCATATTTGGAGATTTCTGTCTGCTAGCCCCATTACCATCCTAGAATTCTAGCACGTATTATGCACTATGCTGGCCTTTGTACCAGCTACACTCTGAACACAGGGAATGGCACACAGCTGGGAATTGAAGAATGTTTTTTTGAATAAATAGATTATTTATTTTGTTATTTTTATTTTTTACAATTCTCCATTGATAGGAATAAAAAAGGAATTCCTAAATTACTTTGAATCTCTTAACTAGGTTTAAATTTGCCAGGCCATCGTTAATCCTCACGGGTTATACAGAAGAAGAGAAACCCCGATGTTGTCAATCAGGAACTGACAGCTTTAAGTCCTTGGTGTGCACAGTTCATCCACTCTCAGATGGATGGGCTTCATGTGTGTGCAAGTCTGTCCATAGCAACGTCTGCCCCAAGTTCCTGTGAGAGTCACCCCATGGGCACCAGGCTCCCACAGACTTCTCAGCCCTGAGTTCCAGAAGGCCTAAAGCCAGCACTCAGCATTCTTACTATTTCCCAGCAGTTTTATTCTCTGTGGCCTCTCACAGATAGAAAAGTAATGCCAATTTATGAGCTGTCACTGGGATCTGGGTGGCAGAAACAGATGCCACCACTACTTCCCATTTATTCAGTAAAGAAGTGACAGTCAAAATTGAAAGGGCCTGTTTATCCTATTATAAACCTCCAGGGTCACCTGGATTAGAAGGTAATGAATATGGAAATCCAATCTGAAGTACCTACTGTCTCTCTTCATTTTTGTGGATGCACCCAGAAGAGAGAAAAAGTAGTTAAAGATTTTCGTGGACTCTCTAAATGAATTTATAAACAAATCATTTATCTTGTCCACTTATCAGGGGCCAAAGATAAATGGCTTTGTAGTCCCCAGTGCTAATTCATCAGCATATATTTGCATATATATGGATTTTTAATTACAGGCTCTTATAGCATATAATTAGCACAACCTGGCCCTTGGTGATCTCTCTCTTCTCTGAACTCCAATAGCACTTGCTATTCTGTTTCCTTAGCCTTTTCTTTTCCTTTAAAAATTTTTAAAATTGATTTTAAAGAGAGAGGAAGGAGTAGGGGAGAGAGATAGAGGAGGAAGGAGAGGAGAGCAAGAGAGAGAAAGAGAGAGAGAGAGGGACATTAATTTGTTGTTCTATTTATTTATGAATTCACTGATTGATTCTTGTATGTGCCCTGACAGGGATTGAACCTGCAATCTTCACATATTAGGATGATGCTCTAACCAATGGAAGTACCTGCTTAGGATTGTTTCCTCGGCATTTTCAATTGCTAGTCCATAATTAGAGGGAGGTGCTTCATCTAGTCCTGTTCTATGAAAAATTGCTTTGCCTGAAACTGTCCTTTCTCATTTGCCCCACATGACTTCAGTGCAACTGAGTCTTCCCTTAACCAAAGTTTCTTATACTAGGATTGGGGCACGGACTCTGCAAACATGGCATGTACAGATAGTAGGGCTTTACAAAAAGCTAGGCCTATTGGATCTTCCTGTGGACTATGAATAAAGGGGAAGAAAGGTGAATTATCAGTTGGTAGCATAAAGGCAAGACTCAGACACATAGAGAGTAGCTGAGGCTGTGTCCTCTAATTAGAGAGCACCAGAGTACACCTGCACTAAATTTTATTGCTAAAGTGTCTAAAGGTTCCTTGAATCTAGAATAATAGTGTGTATTCATTCTTTAAGGGGGCTATTTGGCTCACGTTATTGAATTTCTCTGCTGGTTCCCATATGACATTAGCTATATAATGAAAATAAAGCACCATCTTCCACCTTATTCCTTTACAGGAACTTAGGCCAGATCTGCTTGCAATGAACAGAGTGAAAATAAAACAGGCTCTTTGTTTTTACCGACTCTTTCAGATTACCTCAACTAGACTGTGCTACTGAAAGACAAAAGATGAAATCTTGGACCTCTATGTATTCCTATAGTATCTGAGATCCTGTCTTTAGAATTCTGATATTTTGTTCATTCTGAATTATTTTGTATTAATTCTCTATCTAAAATGTTGCATTAAACTATTACCTTAATTATTGAGTTTTTGATGCCCCCTTAAATTTTAGGCCTGCTATGTTGATCTCACTTGCTTCACTGCAGTCCTAGCTCTGTACCAGAGATAATAAATGTTTAACACAATGATGATGATGACAGTGATGGTGATTGTAAATACTGATCTGTGTGGGACCTGCAGATACAAGGTCAAAGGAATATGACTCCCTCCTCTTAGAGGTAACAGTAAGAGTGACTCACACTGTGTTCAGTTTCTCTTTAAAGTGACTCACAGTTCATTGAGTCCCTCCATTAAAGGGACTGATCTCAAAGCCCTCAGGCAGTCTCAGGCAGGGCCCTCACCTCAGTGCACTGTCACGTCTGTCTGGTTCACAGGGCTCTTTGTTTTCTAGACTATTAGCTCATAGAGGATCAGGACCAAATCTCATTTATCTTTGTTCCCCATAGCTTTTCTGAATACAAGAATGTAAGAATGAAGCACTACCATAGAAAAGAAATGCAGTTGTGACAGAAAAAGTGATCATTACTTTTTATTCTCTTTTGCTGAGCTGGAACCAAAATGGAGAACCTAAAATTGCAATAGAAAGGACTTGGGTTATATATTTGTATGCCTTCAACCAGAAATCTCTCTCTTATAGACAGATATGGAGAAGTCTGTATACCATCCAGGTTCTCCAGTCTTCATACTTCTGTGGCGTTCCTGGCTACCCCAAATGGGGAGGGAACATCTAGCTCCACGCTGCTACAAAAACAGGCATGGAACCCAACTATCCTAATGATGGCAGCTGGGAAGCCAAGGGCTTGGCTTGCGTCCCTAAGCATCTAGTATACTGCCTGACATAAATCAGAAGAAAAGAGTTTTAATCTTATAAGGATGCCTCATGTCCCTCTTTATAAATAATACAGTTTTTTTTTTTTGACCAAGATTGTGGAGAAGTAAGCATAAGAGGATTGAATCCCAGGCCAGAGATAATAGGTGTTAAAGGAAGAATTTTGGAAAGTAACTAGGGGATGAAAGAGAATATAGGACTAGGTTGTGAACCATGTGGCTCAACATGTGAATCTGACATAATGAGAAGAACTAAGGAAGAAGGTGACTCCTCTTATACTGAACACTAAGCAGAAAAGTGTTAGTGATTTGATGAAGGTGCTATTAGAAACTTAAAAGTACAATATAGAGAAATCCGAGGAAAGGATTTGTCTAGATAATTTGTAAGAAACCAATCCATGGCTGGCCGGTGTGGATTGGTTGGCTGGAGCACCTTCTCTTGCACTGAAAGGTCATGACTTCAATTCCCGGTCAGGGCACATACCTAGTTTGGGGGTTTGGTCCCCAGTTGGGGTGCATGTGGGAGGCCACCAATCAATGTTTCTCTTACATAGATGTTTCTCTGGGATACACACACACACACACACACAAAAGAAACCATAGATCTCCTTATTTCTAGCACCATCAGATTGGTCCCCTAAGGACTTCTACTAGGGCCCTTGGAGAAGATGCCTATCTGCACAACACTCACTCAACTTTTCCAAAACTTAGCTTCCACATTTTAGTGATATTAAAAAGCCTCCTCTGCATACCAGCAAAGTTGTAAACTGTAATATAATACACTGTAATATTATGAAAAAAATGAGCTGAATGCAAAGAAACAGCTAGGTTTGGTTTCTGGCTGTTCCAAATTCTACCCTGTGCGATCTGCTGTTTCTTAACTTCTTTGAATCTCAGCAGCCACATCTGTAAGGTGTGGATAGTAATATTGGCCTCAGGGTGGCTGTGAGAAATAGGGACAATGCTTATAAAGCACCTAGCTCAGTGTGTGACTGTGAGCTCACACATAGCATTATTTTTCCTCTCAGGCACTCAAGCAAGGATGCACAGCTTCTGAAAATGTTGTCTCCTAGTCAGGCAGTTCACATATTAAGACTTTAATGTAATGTGGATTCTCTACAAGAGAGTTGAACAAAGTAAGTAACAATCAGTGGTTTTTAGTATCACAGAAGACACTGCATAATGGTGTTTTCTAAAAACTCACTTTTCCTCCTGATGTTGAAAAGGTAATTGATCCTGGAGGTTAGTGCTCACCTTCCCTAAACTTCTCAATTATTTTTATTGTCTCTAATAAGGTACAACCCCCAACTCTAACCTCTAATTTGTACCTGCACCTTCACAATGGTTTGCTTTCCTGTATGGCTAGCTCACAGGTGTGGCTATCAAATTGTTGGGCAGTTAAGTAATTTGTTATTAATGATATTTTATGCATCATAATCTATGAATATTTACTCTTTAAAATAGAAATTAGGATTGATTTACCATTTTCTCTTTATAAACATCACTCAATTATATTTTGCTATGTTTGCTTATTGAGGAGAAAAATGGCAGAGTGAGAGCTACACCGTGTAAAGTAATTTTGAAAGTTTTGAATTATTAAGGTGCTTTGTTTTCTCAAAGAATGTTTGGGTTTCAATAATATTTGGCCCTGTCATGATAGTGAGTTGTGAATGATTCATGGAGTCTTCAATTAAATAAGAAGTTGAAAGTCAATAACCTTGGCAATGGTGATTACAACAGGTTTATTTCCAAAGTAGAACTGACTGTACCTTGGTGTTGGGTATGTGTCCAGCTATCATATTATATAGCATTCTGAAAGATATTTTAACAAATATTATCCAAGATGCATAAGGTAAGTATTATAGCCATATCAGGACCTTTGAGACATAGATTTTAATTATTTAAGGAAGGTTCAGTATGTCATATCATTGTGCTTAAACTCATATTTTTATTAACTTAGTTTTAAAGTTTTTTTTTAACTGGGCCCATAGGATATAATATATGTCTACCAAAAAAAGCAGGTTGATAGTTATCTAACAACATGATGGAAAAGAAATTTTGGAACAAAACTGAAATCACATAACAGATGAGAGAGTTGACTACATAAAAAATTTAAAACCATTGAAGTAAATAAACCACATAAACAAGCAGTTAGCTAGAAACATCTGCTCAAATATATTTATCAATATTTCACAGATGTTTTTACAATTCAATATGCAAAACCATAAACTTTGAATATAAACTAGACAAAGACTATTAGCATCCAATCACAAAAGAGCAAATACAAATGACAAGTAGACACACAGTATAAATGTTTAACCTCACTAGGACTATGAGTAATGCAAATTAAATGATATATCCCCCTTGCCTGTTAAAAACAATGATACTTTAAAAATGGTAAATTACAATGTATTCATATTCATAGCTGTGGTATGTGGTGAGATGGATGCTCAGATTGCTGGTCTATGGAATGTAAAACCCCCTTTACAATATTTAAAGAAAGGAATCTGGCAATATAGTTCAAGAATTTTAGAAGTAATCCTGCTCTTTGGTTCAGTAATTCTACCACTGCTGTACAATCTGAAGAAGAAAATCAAAAATGTGGACAAGTGTTTTCACAGAAAGAAGTCATGGCGGTTTGTCCTGAGTGCAACATAGAACAAACCAAAATGTCCAACAAGGAGACAAAGATATATAGTTAATATTTATAAAAATTTTAATGATATACAAAAATAAATTTCATAATGTTGAATAAAATGGAGTACAAAATTATATATGAGGTTATGGGAATAGTGGGAGGTGTGAAAGCACCTAATTTTCTTACTATTTGGGAAAGGAACCGAGCTAAGCAGATGTTAAAAAAAAAACCAAAAACAGTGGAGAACACAGTTTCCAGTGCAGAGTTGAGGTGGGGAGAAAAAGGCTTTTTAGGAAGTGGTAACAAATAACAAGTGCGAAGTTAAAGAGGAAATCTGAAAACGTGCCCATTTAAGAAGTTTGCTGAAGGCTTGAGTAGGAGCCGGACCTGAAAAGGTAGGCAGGCTGTGAGTACGGCTCTAGTATCCCCAGGGGATGGAAAGCCATGGAGGTTAGTGCTCTCCCCATTGAGTGCAGTTGAAGGAGTAGAATCATTTTGGCTGTTCATTTGTATACTCATTCATTCATTTCATAAATATCTACCAAAGGCCTACTCTGTGCCAGGCCCAGAGAGAAGCACTAGGTATATAATATGATATTTATGCTCATTGAGAAAACAAATACAAGGAAATTTGATTGCAAGCAACAGATGTATTCAAGCTACTTCAGGTGGTAGGATACATGTGCACAAGAACTTAGAAAAAGCTGACTATCAGAGATCAGGAAGAGTGAGATCTAATGAGCTGAATCTTTAGGGCTTTCTCATCAAGATAATATCTTTTCTCTTTGTGCTTCTTTCTACTCTTTCTACCCACCCTTTTCTTTAACCACTAATTTATAAATGCCATACATGCTGCCTACCTCACAGTTTCTGCTTCCTAATAACATCAATTTGCTCATGACTCACAGTGGACACTCTGGCCTCCTTCACATCATGACCTGTTAGTTTCATTTTTCATTCGTAGTTGCCTCATTAGGCCTGCTTTTCAAATAAAAATTCCTAAGAGAGAATTTGATAAAGCTAGTTCACCTTTCTGAGTAAACCACATTATTTTTCACTAGCTAGCCTCTGGATTGGCATCCTTTGGGTCAAGTACATACCCTGAGCATTCAGGTCCGGTTGGGGGATGAGCCACCTGATTCTTTTGGGCTTGCTCTTTCAGCGGAGCCGCAGGCAGAACATAACTTTCTGAGGTGAGCTGGGCATTGCACTGGTATGCTTAGATTTGGTCTGTGGGGTAACTACCTACAACTCTGCATTCTCAGCTAGTACTATTTAAAGATGGTATAGACGAAAAGCAAGGCCATTCCCTTTGGAAGCAATAAAAAAAGAAGGGGTTGAATGATATAAGAATATTGAAAACATTACAAAGCTCCTCCAAAAAAGATTCAAAATTTAATATCTCCCCAGGGTTTCCTTCTGTCTATCATGGTACTAAAATGTAATATCATAGAACAGAAACTCTAACTCCACAATAATCATCTTCTTTCCTCAGAGGCTCCAAGATTATTTACATCTATGACACCCAAACTAAAGGTTTCCAAATCTGATAAGGTCTTAAGTTTTAAAATTCACACATATATAAGATTTTTTGAATATGTTTAGTTAAATCATAGCTTCTAAAATAGAATGGAGAATGGTAATTCAACTATATTCTCCTCTATGCCAGTTTTAAATTATTGACAGACTCTATAGGGGAGAAAAGCATTATGCCTTTAACTCAAAGAGGGCTCAGCTTGAATATAACAGCAGCTCCCTAGAAGAAAAAATAATGTTCAAAAATAAGTCTCTACATATCAACAGGAAGGATGAGATGGCTTTATCCAAATGGTACATTATCCTCTATTTCATGCAGCTCTCACCTCTTCTTCTTTTAGGGCAGTTATTGCAAGCAGGTTATGAAGATTGCCTCGTGGCCAGAAGGAAGGCCAAGCCATCCATCAGAGCAAGAAAAGATTGCTGCTGCACTGCCTTGCTCTCCTTGGAGAAGACGCCTCACACTTGTAGTGGGGTTTCAGACTGAGACATAGACTAAGGTCATACATTCCCTGGAGCTAATGGTTCACATCCTTTTAAATTTGACATATATTGGTTCTCTCTTCTGACCCTGTATTTTAGGGAGGTCCCATGAATGTATGTCTAAGTTGTTCCTTGTTTCTAGCAGGGTCTCACTCCTACTTTCTCCATAAAGCTAAGTATACCTGATTGCAGATTCTTCTCTTTTCTTAACTCCACTGAAGTATACACTTCATGACTGCCACTTGGTGTTGTACTCTGATGTATTATAAATAATAATAATTAATATATATATTAGGAATTTACTATAAGGCAGATCCTGTGTTATATATGCTTTTTGTCTCATATATCATCTAATCCTCCCATTAATCCTAAAATGTATATAATACTATTATCTGCAAGGCTTGGCACTATTTTACTTTTCCTCATAGTTGACTTGTTAATGGTAGGGCTCAGCTTTGAATGCAGGTTGTCTGGTTTCAAAGCCTGGGTATGCAACCATTATGTTTTATTTTTTGAAACTCTTTTTCTAGCATGTATTTTCCCTCAAGGGTCTAACTGCATTTTGTATTTACCTGGGCAATTACAGGTCCTATTTTAAAGTTAGCATAAATAGAGTAGAATAAAAAGAGCAAGTTGTAAGTCTGACCCTCTAGATTCACATTCCAGGTCATCATTCACAAGCCATGTGATCTTGGGCAGTTTGTTTACCTCTGTGCCTCAGTTTCTTTCCCTGTGAGCATGAACAGTGCCTATCTCTTAGGGCCTTATGAGTATTAGATGAAGTGATGCTGGAATATCACTTAGCACAGTATCTGACAGGTACTCAGTAAATGTTATGAACATCACAGTATTTAAAGAGGGAATTTGGCAGTTAGTCACCAGATTTATATACCCATGTCTCTGAACTTCTGTGGATATGAATTTATTCTTGAGATAATTTCCTCTTATGATGACAAAATTATGTTTCTGGTCATGCCTAGGGCTGTCAAGTTTAGCAAATAAAAATAAAAGATGCTCAGTTAAATATGATTTTCAGATAAAGAATGAATAATTCTTTAATACAAATGTACTAATATTGCGTGGGGAATATAGTAAAAAGCCTATTCATTGTCAGTGTTTAAATTCAGTGTTTAAATTCAAATTTAACCAGGTATTGTTATTTTATCTGGCAACCAGCTGGCCCCTGTGCCTTGGAAGCTCCCTTGCATTGCCAGTCCTTGGCCTTTCAGCATATTTAGTCACACTGTGGGACAATGTACTTCTTTGCTATGACTCTTCTTTTGGTTTGCTGCATTCTTTTAAGTCAGCAAATGTGCTTAATTTAATTTTATGTTTTCAGTTCTCAACATTATACCACTATGTCTATGCCCAAATTCATGTCTATACCCAAATCTAGACATAAGCATGTAGATATACAATATTTTTAAATAAAAAATCGGTCCAGATTATGCTTTATGTATTATTATACTATTGCTTTTATTTTCCAATTATTTATTATATATTAGATATTCTTCCACATCAGTACACAAAGCACCATCTACCTTTACTCTAATAGCTGCAAAGACCTCTTCATACATCAGTGGTATAAACTGCTGAACCTATGACCCAGAAATCCAACTTCTAGCACTTTGTTCTACAAAACTGAGTACTATAGGTATGCACAGAATGCAAATGTCACATAGTTTATAAAAGGAAAACACTGGGAAAAACCTATACTCATTAGTGTTGAACAGACCTGTGGGCACTAAAGACATTGCCGTGAAAGACTTGATGACATGGAAAAATATTTACAACATATTATTAAGTGAAGAAATCAGGTTAAAATAATATGTATAGAATTTAATAGTGTATATATGTTTGGTAAGTAATAAAAAGATAAAAATTACTATCCCAATTTTATGTAAGAGATGGTGACCAAAAAAAGGGTTTGGAAGCATATGCCAAGGAATTTGCTGAATATCATTTCTGGGAAATATCTCTACATAAGACTTTTATTTTCTCTCAATATTGCATGTTTTCTAAATGACTTTTAAATGACATTAAAAATTGTTCATCATAGAAGCTGAGAGATAAAAAGCTGTAAACTGTATATATAGTATGATGCCAATTTTGTGAGAAGCATATCTGTATGTCTATATGTATATTTGGAAATGTAAATTAAAATGTTAACAGTGCTTTCTCCGAATTATCAGTTATTTGATTTCCTTGCTTATATTTTTCTTTATTTTAAAATTATTTTCTAAAATATTTTTTCACTCCAGGGTAGAGGACTGTGAATAATATAAAATATTTTTTCACTCCAGAGGACTGTGAAAAAAATTCAGCCCAAAGACCTACAGATTCTCAAACAACTCAGTGATAGAAAATATAAATTTTCACATTTTAGGGCTAATTTTTATTTAATAATAAACAACTTTTATTTCTCTGTGATGCATAGGTACTAACATGGCATTATAACACTGGTAGTGCAGCATTGTAATCGCTTATGGTTAAGAAGATGGCTTAACCATCACCACTACATTATCTATTTAAATTTATCAAAATCTCAAATGTTTTCAGTTATACAAATATATTCATTTACTAAGAAGATTCCAGTATGGAATTTCCTCAAAAAACTAAAGATGAACTGCCTTTTGATCCAGCAATCCCACTGCTGGGACTATACCCTGAGTACCCTGAAACACCAATTCGAAAGAACCTATGCACTCCCATGTTCGTAGCAGTGCTATTTACAATAGCCAAGTGCTGGAAACAGCCTAAGTGCCCATCAGTAAATGAGTGGATCAAAAAAACTGTGGTTCATTTACACAATGGAATACTACACAGCAGAAAGAAAGAAGGAACTCCTACCCTTCATGACAGCATGAATGGAGCTAGAGAGCATTATGCTAAGAGAAATAAGCCAGTCACTAGAAGACAAATACCATATGATCTCACCTGTAAGTGGAAACTAATCAACAAAACAAACAAATGTGCAAAATAGAACCAGAGACTTGGAAATATATAACAAACAGACGGTGACCACAGGGGAGGATGGAGGGGGTTAATGGGGGAAAGAAGTGGAAGGGGCAAGCAAAGGAGCATGAATAGAGGACTCATGGACAGGACAATGGAGGACTGTGGGAGTAGGGGGTGGGATAGGGGTGAGTAATGGGGGAAAAGGTGGGACAACTGTAACTAAACAATTATAAATAGATAAAAAAAGAGAAGATTCCACTTCAGTTTAGTTTTACTTCAGATAAATTATATGATAGCTAAAATCCTTTTATAGAAATGATGACAATTAAGGCAAATTTACAGCAACTGTACTCTTTTTTACTAATGCTTCTACTCATTCATTTAACATATATTTACCCACTTAGAAAACATAAAGAGAGGCTATGAACTTGGGGGAAAGAATATGGGCTTTTAGGCTATGAGACCTGGGGTTAAAAACTGTTCTGCCACTTACTTATCTGCGTGACTCCAGAAAATTACTTGAATTATTTGAATATTGGCTGCCTTATCTAGAAAGTGGTTTACCTTAAGATCTACCTTATAGGATTGCTATGAGATTAATGGGATACAATGTGCAAAGCCTTAACAAATCAATTCCACATGGTAGTGCTCTGTAAATAACTATTTTTATCTATTGTTTCTATGTAGTACTCTAGGTGATGTGGAAGATAAAAATGTGATCCAGATGTAGATTCTTCCCTTAAGCACTTTGTCCTGAAAGAGAGAGAGAGAGAGTGTGTGTGTGTTTAATGAAATAAGACTAATACTGTTTGAGTGTAATGGGAGGGAAAGGTAGACTGTCTTGGGAATTCAAATGAAGAGGAAACAACACCCAGCAGGGAAAATTAGGGAGAATCTTAATGAGGAAGTATCATTGGAGCTGGACTGTAAAAAAAAGGTATGATTTTAACATCAGAAAATGAAGATAGAGATGACTGAGGGAAGCATATATTTGGAAGACAGTGTTGCAAGAGCAGGCAGGGTGGCTGGTGAAGTTAGTCATCTGGTTAAATGGTTTGGAGAATGGGGGCATTAAGGAAAGAAGTGAAGATACATCTGAAAATATGGCAGTATACAACATGTGAACCCATTTACAGCAGAGCTTCTATTTTAATGGACAAAATAAACTCCCTCGACTCTTGGAACCATTAAGTATATTATGTATATTTGAGGGATTTTACAGACATTTAGTTCCCTAGGTTGTAACACATTTTAGTAAAACACAGACCAAGTTTGAGTCATAGCTCTACTACCTATTAGCTGTGCAAATTTAGACAAGTTAATCTCTTTGACTTTCATTCTTATACAAATTTGACAGACATGACAGCACTAATGTGGAAATTAATAGAACGGAAATATCCAAATAATTTATCAGAGTTCTTGGCATTCACAGAAGTCAGCCAATATTAACTGTACTCCCCACATTCATCAGACTATTCTATTTCCCAAACTTTCTCTCCCTGTCTACAAAATACATTTTTGAGACAATCATATCTATGGTCCTCCTGTTCATGCTCTGAGGAGTTTTAAATAAATCTCTCCTCATTCACTCTTGGCCAAAGTACTTTCAGCAGTTGAATAAGAGCACAAATTACCCAGAGGGATGAGATGATTGGCCTTGAAGTGCACATCAGGAGAGGACCCCTGGCCTATCTCTAGGATTCAGAGAAGACTGCTTTTTTGTTTTTGGTAATCCCAGCTGGAACAGTATGTCCAATGGAAGGGAGAGCCGCTGTTAAATGGAAGAGTGGAATGAAAATACAGCTATATGAAAGCAGATGGAGAAGGTGTTTTAAAAAAATAGATTGAGCAGATGGGAGAAATGTTAGAATGATACATTCTGATCATAGTTACGATGGATATCAGACAACAAAATTGCATGAGGGTCATGATAAAACACAGATGCAGTGAAAAGTATGTGAAAACATCAAAGAGCCAGTGGACTCCATGGGTTTGTGTCAAGAATCTCAACGTCAGTTCAGAATACCTCAGTGCCTGCAGGGTGGAATGCAGAGGGGAAGGTGGTAGGGAAGGTGGAAGACAGCAAAGGGGGAATAAATGGTGGTGAAAGAGCCTTGACTGTGGGTGGTGAGCGCAAGATGCAGTGTACAGATGATGTGTTATAGAGTTTTATATATGCAACCCCTATGGCTTTGTTAACCAATGTCACCCCAATAAATTCCATTTAAAAAAGAATCTCGATGTCAGTTCAGGATACCTCAGTGCCAGCAGGGTGGAATGTAGAATATAGAGCTAAAAGGCATCCTATAATCCTGTCTTTTGTCCACATGAAATACTCTGCAAAAAGAGGGGGTTTAGGAAGTGGGGTGTTCCTGCATTGGAGTAACAAAATGCTTTTTCTGAAGCCATGGAAAGAATAAAAGAGGCAGGTAGGATAATTTATTGAATATTAATTTGTGGTTTGAACTTACTATGTTTTTTTCTCCCCAAGTTTGATGTAGATATTTGGGCCTTTGTAGTCTCTTGCCTCACTGGAGATTTGTGATACAGGAGGGAAAGGAGAATTTTCCTGAAGAAACTCTCTTCTGGGTGTTTTGTTCTTCAAAAGTCTGAACTCTTATAGGACTAATGTTCAGGGAGGACTTTGAGAAGCAGGCAAGACAGGGGCCTATTGTAGAATGTAATTTGATTTCAAGAAAAGAGTAATGTGCTGTTTTTTAAAATAGTAGTTTATAGAGTGAAACATATACATGCCACTTGTGTTTTTAAATAGTTAACACTTTTAAGAAAGATTTTATTTATTTATTTTTAGAGAGAAGGGAAGGCAGGGAAAAAGAGAAGAAGAGAAACATCAATATGTGGTTGCCTTTCATATGTCCTCTACTGGGGAACCTGGCCTGCAACCCAGGCATGTGCCCTGACTGGGAATTGAACTGATGACCCTTTGGTTTACAGGCCCACACTCAGTCCACTGAGCTATACCAGCCAGGGCCTAAATAGCTAAAACTTTTTTATTTTATTTTATTTTATTTTATTTTATTTTATTTTATTTTATTTTATTTTATTTTATTTTATTTTATTTTATCTTATTTTGTTTTTTTGAATTAAACATTTTAGTTTTTATTATTTTTTCTTTTTTTAAATTTTAATTGTTCTCTAAATAGCTAAAACTTTAAATGATAAAAATCTAACCACCATTGAATAAATTCTATGTTTGGTGATCCTTGCTCACAAGCAATGTCCTTTCTTTGCGTATTATCGTTATCATTGTCAATGGTTTAGAGCCATCCAATGTTTTTATAAAAATTTACCTTATGTGAGAAATGTGTGACCAGTTTTTCTTCTAATATGCTCTATTTTGCTTTTACTTCTAGTATTGACAATTTTTCTGAAGTCAAAAACATAATGAATTTAATCCTGTGGTTCCCAAATCAGCCTGTGCAGAATCATCTGGGATAGTTTTTGTTCTGTTTTGAATACTTACATCTCAGCTACACTCATGAGCACCCAGATTTGGCAGATCTGGGGAGGGACTCAGGACTCCGTGTTTGCAGAGTTTTCACAGGTGACTGGAAGGTTGTCAGAGTTTGGAACTACAATTTTAGACAGCAGACTTGTTGTTTTTGAGAAAGTTATGAATTAGTCACATTTTTTGAACTGCATTATCTATTTCAGTACTATTAAATGCAAGTATTGCTCTAAAATTTTTTGGCCCAATAAGATTCTGTTGATAAATGTTAATATCCATAAAGTGTAAATATTTTTTTAAGGAAAGAAAAGAAAAACTACCTTTCATTATTTTACCAGTGAGATATATATATATATATATATATATATATATATATATATATACACACACACACACATATATATGTGTAATATAGATGTAACAATAATATATTTATGTATTATTTATTTTAATATTTATATATTTACATATTTATATATAAAGTTTAACTTTGTAAGCAGACTTTAACCAAGTATTTCTCTTGAAGCTACAGAACACAGTAGCTCTGGGGAAGATTACACTTCAGTCACGGTCACCATATTCTTAAAGTTCTGTACTTGATCACAACTCTTACATTGCTCCCCTTAGTTCTCTTAGTTCTCCCTTTAGTTCTCCTCTTAGTTTAAACTTAGCAGAGCCTCATTGGAGCTACAGTCAGCAGTAGAGCCACAGTCATGGGTTTGGATGTACAGTGTATGCGAACCCTTTTTCAACTGTCCAGGGTCCAATCTAATGTTAACACAGTGAAGCCATGAAATTAATGCTCCCCTGGGAACTGGGAGGCACCATTATGGGTGCTGCTATGTGCATGTACTTGTTCTCCGTGCTCAAACATGAAGGTATGCAATAGTAAATGCTGCCTTCATTTAAAAAGTTGTATGATGCCTGCATAGTAAATCTGAATAATGGGAAGGTATATATTTTTGTTCAATTAACATTCTAGAATTTTTAATTTTGGAATTTTTAAATTAAAAATCAGTTTCTTAAAAAGTCACTTAGACTTTTTAAATATGACTTTTATAGGTAGTCTTGGTTTTAAATAGATTCTTCTTAATTAGGATCATTATATACATTTAAAAGATATTGAGATATAAAGGAAACATCACTAAATCAACGTAAAGTTTGAAAATCTACCTGGGAAGGCAAGTGTAAATGTAGTGTCAGTCTCTGTTTTATTAGGCTAACTAGTATATTTCCCCTTTAAGGTAATAATACCAAGAACAACAACAACTAACTTGAATGCAGTTTATTTTGTGCCAGGCTCTTTTCCAATATTTAACATAGGTTACTTCATTTAATATGAATAATAACCCATGGTACAGGCATAGGTAATAAAATGGATACAGAGAAGTTCCCTAACTCATCCAAGGTCAAACAGCAAGTGGATGGTGAACCAGAGTTATCCTACTGCAACATCTCTGCTCCTCACCAAGTTGCTACCCTGTTTCTGCATTCTGGGTTCTGGATTTGCCACTGACTTTCTACTGGCTGCAGGGTAAACTGCAGACTATCATCTCAGATTCTTAGTTTGTTAAACAGGTATAACGACATTTCCCCACTCATTTTGTATGGTGGTATAGAAACTAAACAAGAAGTAGGAAAGTATCCATGCGGCGCTAGACAGCTCCAAGGGTTTACTAATACTATTAAAAATTCAGAGCAAGGCCTCACATAATTGGCTTTGAAATCTCTGGCTATTACATTTATTTCAGCTGTTTCATTCTGTCTTCATCCCTTTCATCTCAAAATGATAAATGAGACTTTAGAAAAAGATTAAGGGACAGGAAAAAAAAACATAAAACAAAATATGGGCTCCAGTGGATCAGTTGACAGCATTTCCATTAGGATGCAGTGTCCATGAGGAAAAGACTCACATTGTCCTACCTCAAGGTCACCATAATTTAAAAACATCTAGGATGAGGTTTGATATTTAAATGTCTAGCCAGAAGCACATACACTCACAGAGACTGCTAAGTTCTTTCAATGAGGACTTATGATGCTCGTTAAGGCATTAAGGTCTGAACCCTTGCCGAAACTGCACCATCCAGGAAGCCTCACTTCTTCCTGAGAAAAGCTGATCAACTACCTGAATAGGTTGTAAGTGTGGCTGGGAGGAGGCAATGATAAAAAAAACTTTAGTTCTATCTGTATAGACCAAATGCCCCCCACCCCCCAAACCAAAGGCTCATTGAAAGCACAGAGATTTGAGAAATTGTAAAGCTAATAATACCACCCCATGCATTGCAGCAAAAAGAGCCAGACTTTGGAGTTAGTTTGAATCCTGACCCTGTCATGTACCAGCTGCATGACCCTTAATACTGTGGTCAAAGATACAGAGTCTGGAGCAGTCTGACTGTGTTGAGATCCCAGCTTTGCTAATTACTAGATCCTGGCTGCCTAATCAGCATCTCACTTGGGTTGCCTTATAGCAGCAATTTTCCTTTCTTTTCTTCCTTACAATACATTTCTCTTCTTTTCTTTTCTTTTTTTATTGTTCAAGTACAGTTGTCTCCATTTTTCTCCCCACCACTCTGCCCCTCCCTGCCCATCCCCACCTCCCACCCTCAATCTTACCCCCCTCTGGCTTTGTCCATGTCTCCTTTATACATGTTCCTTGATGATACCTCCCCTTCTTTCCCACATTATTCCCCTCCCTCAAACTGGTTACTCTCAGTTTGTTCTTTATTTCAATTATCAACCTTTTTCATCTTGTGGCACCCATAATTGCTAAAATTCTACAGCACACATACATATATATATATATATATATATATATATATATATATATATATATAGTCAACCTGACAAAACAAATTAGGTATAATTTTGATTCATTCACACTGGATGGCTATTGTTGTATTGGCTGTTGTCATTTTTTTATCTGACAGTCTAAGGAAAAAGAGGTCAGTGCCCCCTGACTAAATAGTCAGTATTGCATGTTTTAAAAATTCATGTGGCACACTAATTAAAAATCACTGCCTTATAGACACGATATATTTAACATTTCCAAAAATAAAGTCTTGATATTGGTCTACAAGTTTAGTCTTCCCCTTCTTAGTAATAGCGGCTCCACTCTGCTGTTGCTCAGACCACAAACTCTGGTGTCAGCCCCCAGAAGTTTAAATATATTGCTCTATTGTCTCCTAGCTGGCACTAATTCTGACAAGAAACCTGTATTTACTATGTTCCTCTCTTCATAATATCTTTGAGTTTGATTGAGAATCTCACACCAATAGGATCAGAATTTTCGACAAATGTTAAAAATTTCTGACTATTTGGTACCCCAAAGTCTCCTTTTTCTGGTGCCACAAGTTACTAGAATTTTTTTGTCTTTTTACTGTTTCATTTGAATAGGTTATCTATTGCTGTGCTTTAAAGTTTGCAATTCTTTCTTTTGTGATATCTCCTGTAATACTGATTTTTACTTCAGGTACCATATTTTCATCACTTGATGTTTAATGTGGGTTTATTTCATGTCTTTCATTTTTCTCCTTTTTATTTATATGTCTTTTCCTCCTTTCTGAGAGATTGACCATATTTTTAATAACTTTTAAAATCTTCTTGTCTACCAGTTCTATCATATTTGTCATTCCTTGTTCTTTTCCTGTTGGTTAATTTTTCTCTTGATTATGTATCATATTTTCGTATGGAAGGGAAGGCTGAAGACAAACTTCAGAGATTGTTTTCGGAAATGTTAAATGTATGATGTTTATAGGGCAACCGATTGAGATGCTGATTAGCCTATGGGGATCTAGGCATTTATCTTAAAGAAATATATAACCAAGGCGTAGGGTGAGAAAGATTGTACAAGTATTACCTACAATAAGAAACAGCCTAAATGTCCATTAATAGAAATATAGTTAAGCAAATTATCATTCCTTTATATTATATAGCTACTAAAATATGTTTTTGAAGATTAAGAATATAAGAAAGTGCTCAAATTATACAGTTAAGTTAAAATTGATAGTCACCAGAGGGGAGAGGGGAGGTTATTTCAGGGGGAAAGGGGAAGGGTTTGGAGCAACAAGTATAAAATACACATGGACAAAAACTAGTGGGGGTGGAAATGGGAGGGAGCTGGGGAGGGCTGGGGCGGTGGGCTGGGATGGGAGCAAAAGACAGAAAACTGTACAAGAACAACAATTAAAATAAATTAAACAAACAAACAAACAAAAAAAACCCCCTACCAAATAGAGTATGAAGCAAATTTTATAAACATATATACAGACATAGAGAAAACTAAAAAAACCCAAATATTAATAATAATGATCTCTCTGTGGTAAATAGTAATTTTATTAATCTTCCTTCATATTTTTGTTATTTTATAAGTTTTCTACAAATAGGTATTACTTTATAATTAGGGAAAGTAATAAAATTAGAACATATTGGAAAAACAATTAAAGAGGGGTATAAGACAATAAAAAGGGCAAGAGATAGATATAGAGATAAATATTGAAAAGGTTGCCTGGGGAAAGTATATTTAAAATGTTTTTTATTCAGATATAGCTCACTTCATTATCTGGATTAATTAAATTACCTAGAAAAAAAGTTACCTAGAAGCAAAAAAATAAACAAAAGAAATGAATAATGCAACCCAAAACTTACATCATTACAAATCTATGATATATAAGAATATAAATCTTTGGACCATAATGATTATATCCTACAATTTCCTAATATTTTGTTAAGGTGATCATTAATATTAATATGATAACCTCACTCACAGCAGCTAATGATATAGAAGATGGCAGGAAGTCACTAAGGGATTACAGTGCTGTCATGAATAATTTTCAAATCATACATCCACATGTGGACAATTAGGATTCAGCTGTCTTCTGTCTACTATTAGTTTATTGACGTGTGGATGTGAAATAAACTCACAGAAAAAGCAGCTCTTTCTAATTATCTTGAGTCATAATATACACCCTGATTTATTATCACAGAGATAAGGGTCAGGAAGAAGTTGCACGTTGTGTTGGTGATAGTCGTTAGTTGCAATGTAAGGAGACAGGGATCAATTAATCGTTGATTGCTTCTACAGTGGTCCCTCCAACATTCTGCATTGCCCATCATTTATCTTTTTTTTTCTTCAACCAGCCCTGAAGACTAAGGATGAACTCATCCGATCAAAATGTAATGCAGCATTAATTAAACAACAATAGTTATAGATGTGCAATAACTGTCTTCCATAAAATAATAAGGCTTAATGTTGTGTGTTTATGTCTGGCTAATTTATCAGGTGCCTAAGAAATGATAAACATCTGTAGAAGACAGTTCTAAAATCCCCATTACTGTTTTATTTTTTTTCCCTAACATTAAATTCATTTCCCTGACAGCAAACAGCAGCTTAACATGTTTTCTGATACATATTTGGACATCTGCCTTTAGTTAAGATTTGTCCACTTTCCCGTTAGCGTACCCCCTCTCTATCTCTAACAGGATAGCTCCATCTGTCATGCCTCTCAGTTTATGTGAGTTAACCTAAATGGCTGTGCACAGCTACCGTCAATAAAGGGAGAACTCCCCTTGAAGCTTCCACTTAATGGTTTATCCTCCATCTGTCTCGCCAGTTTTGCCCACTTACCCCTTTCCATTACTACACGTTGCTTCAAAAGAGGCATTACAATGAGTGCCAGACTCTCTACTGGAGAAAGCAGGCATGTAGCACAGAGCAAAACAGATACCTCAGAGGCATTGCCAATGAACCTTTGATTTGTTTGTTTTGCAGATCTGTTTAAAGGGGAAAAGCTACGTGGTGTTAGTTGTTGAGAGCTACTATGAATAAAACAGAGTAAAATAAAAAAAAAATATCCAGAGGATGATTGTTTTTAGCTCCAGAGGCTGGACTGAAACACTGGTTTTTATCGTATTTTGTGCCACTGGAACCTGTATTAGGTGGTCAATGCATGTGGTTCTACATATTTGTGGTAGTCATAAAAATAAAGATTTTAAAAATCATTTTGATTATAATAAAGATCTTCATTAAAGCAGTAAGACTATAAAGACTTTCTGTAATAAAATGCTATAATATGGCCGGGAATATAAATAAGTTGAAGAAATGAGTACGGACTGGAGATTGCTCTGGGGTAGCTGCATAACATTGCTGGCCACGTTTCTATTCTATGGGGCATGTTTACCAAAAAATGACTTTATTTGTGGAGTAGTGGATCTTAAGTCCTTATTTTAAATCATATTAATAATAGCTAACATTTTTTGGGTACTTACTTTTTTCCAAGCACTTCATGTGTATTAACTCAGTTTATTGTTACAATGAACCCAAGAATGGAAAGTTTTAATCCTCCTTCTATGAATGAGAAAACTGAGGCGAAAGGCAGTTACATAACTTACCCAAGTTCACGCAGCTAGGAAGTGGTCAAGGTGACTTCATGGCCCACATACCTCATCACTCTGCTACGCTGATCCTAATTCTGAAGCAGGGCCGGTTGTCTGTGTAGGGCACACCCAGTTCTTTTCTACTATACTTGGTTAAAGGCATGTAAGAAATAATTTCTTTCCTGTGTCAGAAGAAGGGACTTCCAGTTCATCCAGAAATGGTTTAAAGTCATTAAACATAAGTAAAAAAGAAGAGAGTCTAGAACATGTCCAGACTTTAATCTGATGGAGGGTATTATCCAATCCTTTGGGAGCCTGTCCCTAACAGAGGCCTAAAGCTAGAACAATAATTCAGGGGCCGTTGCCTTAACACAGAATTAAAAACTGACCAGTTTGTATACTTTAAGCTCAGTGCTTCTCAAGGTTGGGCTCTCATATACACCTTGGGATTTGTGGTATTTGATAGGCACTGTGTATCCTCAGAAAAAACCTATCTGGTGTGTTAATTTCACTTGAAGACTTTGGATAAAAATAAGTTCCTATTTAATCAAATATTTTCACATTAAAGCAAACAAGGATATTTCCCAAGTGTTTAGGAGAAAATACAGGATTCTGTATTTCATGCTTGGATGGAAAGCTTCATGTTCTACTCCAGATCCCAAGGAGAACAAGTACGTTTTTCAAGGCCTCAGGGTGTGCGGTAGGAACATTTGAGAAACAGTGTGTCGTCGAACCTCTAACCAGTTCTGATCCACCAAGTTAAACACCAAAGTAAAATAATCTGTAACTGTGGCAAACACTTACTGTGTTCCCAAAAGATGATTGCTTATCATGGGTGTCCAACCCCGCAGACCAAGGGCAACATATGGCTCAGGATGGCTATGAACATAAAATTGTAAATTTAATTAAAATATTATGAGATTTTTGTTGTGATTATATGTTGCAATGTATTTAACGTGTGGACCAAGACAACTCTTCTACTTCCAGTGTGGCCCAGAGACCCCAAAAGGCCGGACACCCCTGCTAGGTAACCAAGGCATACAAATGGTCAGTAGTAAGTGAGATTGACTAAAGTGGGCCTGGCGCTTCTATGGAATGCTGATGGTTGAATCTAGCTCTAAAGTGTTGCTCAGATTCCTCCACTCTTCCTCTCTTCCACTGCCGTCCCTCTTCCAGCCTCATCTGCCATAATCTCTCTTCTCGTTCTTCAAAGGTCCCTCTACCCCACGCAGGAGTCAGAGGTTGCATTTTTTTTTAACATAAATCAGATTATTTCATTTTCCTGGTTAGTACTCTATAATGGATTCTCAATGCACTTAAAATTAAACCTACACTTTTTCATCATTACCTACAAAGTCCTGTATTGTCTGGCTCCGGACTCTTTCTTTAACTTAATTTTCTGCCATCTCCCATTAATTAGCTCATGTCTTTCCAGCCAAGCTGGACTTTCTTCTGTTCCAGGAACACACTAAACTTATTCCTGCCTCAGTGACTTTTGCCTTGCCCTTTTTTCCTCCTGGAATGTTCTTCCTCTGATCTTTATATTACTACTTTTTTCTTTTTATTCCTGTCTCAGTTCATATGCTATCTCCTCAGAGAGGAATTCCCTGGTTATCCTATTTAATATTCTTTTCTTTTCTCCAATCACCATCACATTGTCCTTTTATTTTTTTTATAGCACTCATCACTATCTGAACTTAACTCATCTATTCAATACACTACAATGTAAATTCCCTGAGGACAGAATCTTATCTGATTTGTTCACCATTGTAACTTTGCTGCTAATTGCAGCACTTGACACATGGTAGAAACTGAATATTCACTGACTGCTTAACTGAATAAATGGTGAAAGAGAGAAAAACAACTGGAATACATTTTAGATACTATATCCAGCAAGCTAGTGTTCCATGATTTGGGAAAATAGAGTGCAGGCAGATTCTAGTCTGATGGGTTCATGTCTATTTAGTAAATAAGAAAGTCAAACTGGTGAATATTGAAGTCACAATTTAGAGTGGTCCTTGAAAGTTTCTGGAGACAAGAAATCTTTCTTGAGACTTTATTTAGCCTTTGCATTTTGATTGACCAAATAATGTGAGGGGACATTATATGGAGAGGGTCAGGAAGACACCTAGGTATACTAAGTTCAAGTCCAGGTGAACTTGGTTTCCATCACTCAGAAATATATCAGTTGCAGCCATGGTTTAGGGCTCTGGCTTTTACAATGACATTTATCATATTCATAACTTAGGAAATTGTCCCCATATCTTGAAAGAGTAGTTTTACTGTGCATCCCCAGTTTTTTGGTGTCATTTTGTACCAATGATTTATTTGTATATCCTGAGGATATTTAGCCAGATGGTGAGACTGTGTGGCTTGCATCTCTTCTGGGTGACCAGGGAAGACTTCCTCAGTAGAGGTGGAATCTATAGTTGTAGGTACTATACAAAGTGGGCACTGCTCATAGATGATCACTGATTGATTGATTGTATCCTTTTGTAATTGTTACTTTTTTACTCCACTCCCCCAAAAGAAAAAAAAAAAGTGAACATCAGTTTAGAAAAATAGAAAGAGTGCTAGGTTGGGTATCTGAAGACATGGATTCCAAATCTGATTTTACCTCTTACAAGTTATGAGACTTAGGACAGCTAACAAATCATGCTGTGTTTCTTATCCACCAAATAGAGGAAGATTAGACTCTTATTCATCTATGGCCCTTACAACTGTGATAGTCTATAATTCCTTGTGCCAAAAGACCATCTCAGCATCATTGTAATAGCTTTCTTTTCCAAAAATCGAAGACCAGAGGAATTACATCACTTTGATTTACAGGGGACTCAACTGGCTTTCTGCTAAGGGAATTTTACCCAAGGCCTTTTTGTTTATGCTCGCTTTCATAAATCAATGGAAAAACAAAATTTCCTAGTTCACTCACGTATGCATTTCCTTAAACAGTAAGACAGAGATTTATTTAAAAATTCCAGCTAAGTCATTTTGATCAAAATTCTTTTAAAAATTCTTATATTTCCCAACAAAAGTGAATATAAATCAAGAAAATAGAGAAATATTTCTTATAACATCATAAGGTATTATGAACATATAGAATAAAAGGCTGCCAACTTGATATGGTTATTGAAGGTCCCATTTTCATGGAAATGTTTCCCCATTAGTCTAAGTCCCATCACTACAGATTCTTTGCCTTTAGTTACTATTTTAGGAAAGTACAAACTAGGCCTCAAATATGAGCTACTATAGTACCTTAGTGATTTTAATATTAAATAATTATGTAGTCCTCTACAGATGACAACTTTCACAATGATGACAACTTTCATATATATATATATAGTCAAATGAAAACTTCACAATTACATCAGGAAATTAGAAGACTCTTTATCCAGATTGATAGATGAGAAAATCAAGACTCTGAGAGATTACGTGACTTGTTCAGGGTCATCTAGGTGGCAAGTAGCAGGATCAAGATTAGAACCCAGTCTCCTGATATAAACCCAGTCCTCGAGCCAACATTTCTCGATGGAAAGAGACTGCATGAGATGAGGGCTAGGAGTGTGGAGGTAAGGCCTTTGAAGACAGACCAGCTGGGATTAAATTTTGATGCTGCTATTTGTTTGCCATGTGATATGAAGTAATGATTTAAATTCATTTTGTTCCCTGTAAAAATCAAGAATAAGAATATCATATACATAGTATAGAGGCAGTAATATACACTAAAGCACTTAGCGTTAATAGTGCATAGTAGTAATCTTTTTGTTTTTATTACCCTATGTATTTTTAATTTTACAACTAGGTTGAGAGAAAGAATAGGCATATAAAGATAATTTAAAGGAAGGTACTATTTCTTTTTATGAGCCTTACATTTCAAACTGTAATAGTTGTTTTCATTTTATTCTGTTTCACATTCTTCCTTGAGTATGCGTGTGTTGTCCCCACCATGAATGACCTTCCCTATGTCTTGACTTTCTGATGAATGCCTACACGTTTTTTCGAGCTCAAACTCCAGACTTACCTCTTCATTAAAACTTTCTCTGATGCCATAGGCTGTTTTTGTGACATTCGAGTAAAAACCAAATTCACTTATAAATATTTACTGAATGCCTTCTATGGAACTCTGCTAGGGTGACCTGAGAGCACTTCGAAGACCTTATCTAGTTTTCTTCATTTCTGTTAGTAGTTCCCATGTGCTGGGATTTTACAGGCCTTTTAAAAAGTGAGGACTAATACTAAGTTGCCAACTTTGAATTTTCTAAGTAAGGATATAATAAACCACCACACAAAAAATGGCATTTGATACCACAATATAAAATCTCAAGATTAAAAAAAATTGATAGATTAAGCTTTATGGAAACTTCATGGAGGGGGTCTGCATTTTAGGTAACAGGCACTGGAGGATCCACTCGTGTAGGTATACTTGTGTCCCAGTTTGATAGTTCTTAGAGATGCTTTTTCTCATTCAATTTTGCATTCCTAGTGTGGCATTCACAGTCTAGAGAAAGTATTTAATAAATATGAAAGAATGAAGTGGGAATGTGCCTCTGAGCAAATACCTTTGAGGTCCATGGCAACGTCTACAGCACAGAGACCTGTGAGAGGACACAGCCACAGTGGGAGAGTAGTGGAAGGGTGTGTGTACTGATAGAATTTACTTCACAAGTTTGCCGGGCACCAGCCATGCAGAAGATTTTTGCAGAGTTTTAAGTGAGATTGTCTTGCCAGAAGACAAGGGAGGAGGTGGGGCAAGAAGTACGATAATGAAGCATATCATTATAAGGAGAAATGGACTCTCTTCCTCAGGCACCATTTAGAATATTACATGTGACATCTTAGGTGGATTAAGAATTGGAGTAAACATAGCTACAGTAAACACATACCATTCATTTAATATTCATGTGTCAGGCATTCTCCTAAGTTGTTTTCATGCACTGTGTCATTTAATTATTGCAACAAGCTGTTGAGGTGATGTGATTACTCTTCCCTGCACCAGTCTGATGAGGAGACTGAGGTTTGCAGCAGTGGTTGCATGATTTGCTCAGTGTCACACAGTTAGCCAGTGGGAGAAGTAGGTCTCGATCCTGCTACATTTGTCTTTAGAATTTACCAAGTCGTGGGTCCCTTTCTACCCAGATATTTCTATGATGAGCAGAGTTTTACATGAGTTGTCACTCATTTTAAAAATGAGCAGAAAATTAAAATATATCTTTCTAGCCAGTATTTTAAAGCAGAATTGGGTACCCAGTTTTTTTCTACTTAAAATTTGTGTGATCATAAACAAGTTCCTTAACATCTTTGAGCTTCAGTTTCTACATCTCTAAAATGGGGGTGAATGCCCCCCTTCCTGTGGTTTTGGAAGACTTAAAAAGCTAGCATATGCAAAATAGCTCACAAAGGGCCTGCATTATAAATGTGGTTCAATAATGTTAATTCACTAAGGGGCCTAGTAAGATAAAATATTTCAAATTAAAATCATATTAAATATTAGAGATAGGATGAGAACAAATAGATCATTACTCTGGGGAATAAAGGTGCCTATATTTACGCAGTTCTTGAGATGGTCATGATGATTATTATCTTTGCTGCAGCCCTCATTTCAATGAAGAACACAGAGATTAAATATTTCATCATAGGGATAAGTTTATATTTGATTTACACCACAGATGCACATTTACACAGCATCTCAACATTCCATTGCTTGGCTATAGATGTAACAAGCTACTTCAGCAAACCTGAAATTGCAAGATAAATGGAAAATGCTTAATCATTTGAAAATAAATAGCAAAGAAATGAAAGACCAAAGCATGCACTGGTACCAGTGAGGAAACTTAAATGCAGGAAGTCTCCTCTATTTTCTTAATGGCTGACAAATGGCTTAATTAAATAGTCAGGATATGAAATCAAAAGTGTTCATCTCTAGTATTTTTATATACAAACGCTTTCAGAAAAAAGTGTACATATCTTATGTAATCTTGTTTTGGGAAAAAGTATTGTTCACTGAGAAAAGCAAGTTGCAGAGCAATGTGTTAAATCTGACCTTATTTTGTAAAAACAATGTTGAGCCCCACCTATATCTGAGTACGCATTTTACAGGTTTGTATAGACATGGAGAAGGTATTAATGGTTCATGCCAGAATGTCACATTGGGAACCTCAAGAGTAGCTGTCCTGGAGGGAGTTTGGAGGGACAGTTTTGTTTCTTGAACATCTTTGCATTATTTCACCAAATGCAATGAGCACAGGTTACTTTGGAACAAAACTATTTAAACATACAAAAGAGAAAAGTGTGCATTTTTAGTTCCTTATCCACCCATTTATTTATTAATTTACTAATTATCCAATATTACTGAATTCTTAATAGAAATGATTAAAGATTGGTTTTGTCTGTGAATTGTCAGACTTGACTCTTTCAGATGCATGCGGTCTAAATATGGTTTTACTGTTTGGGATTAGTGAGGTGCTTCTGTGGTCTGTTCTAAAATCTTGTCCTGTTCCCCCTAGGGTATTAACAGGATTTATTAAATTTAAACCACTTGTAGTTAATTTCACTCCTTTCCTTTCTACCTATAGTTATTGCACTAGAGGGAGGATTGATTGATTTCCCAATTCCATTGAATTGTGGGTGGCCACTGGTGGCAAGAAGTAGAATTTTGAGTCAAAAGATGAGAGTTTCAGTCCTGACTCCCCCAGTCACCAGATATGCAATACTGGTATACTGCTTCCTTTCTTCAAACCTCAGCACCATCTTCTCTCTTCAAGTAATAATACCTATCTTATAGTATGGCTATAAAACTCAAGTAGAGTCAGATATTGAAAGTCTTAAAAATTGCAAAGTGATGAATAAGTATATATTACTATTTCTCCATGAAGAATTTGTTATTTTGCTTCCTAAGAGAGAACAATGACACATGTTTACAAGTATTTGCACATTTCCACTGGCAGCAAGCCTATAATAAGTTTGAATGGTGCTCAGAAGTTTCAGTTAGCCCCAAAGCAACAGCTGACACACTGGGCAAATGCAATTTCTTCCCAGTAATGGTCACAAACCCAATTAACCAACAAGCATATCTGACCTGGTGTAATCATCTTCAACAAGCATGTGCTTTGGAAGTGGTGAGTACCTTCCTGGAGAGATGGGTGGCAGGGAGGTTTTATATTCTAAAGTGCCATTGTTGCCAGAAAGTAGATGGTTTTCCATTGGTGGAGAATAAGCTACGAGGTGAAAAAAAAGAAAAGAAAACCTGTTATGTAGGTGAATTAATATGTCCTATTGCAGTTTTGTTAAAAATGGAAAGGCTTTGCATGCCAAGGATTTTCTTATCCTCCATGAGGGGGGAGTTGCTGTTTGTTTTCATTTATATGTACAAGTACATAGTGAACTTTAGGATTGGAAAGATGGACTAGCAGTTATATCTATAAGCCCAGTTAGTATAATTAGGTGAAGAGAAGCATTGGAGGAGAGATTCAGCACACACATTTTTCAGAATGATTATTCATTTTCTATTGGACTAAAAATGTTCGCTTTCTAATTGCAGAGCTCACATTCCTTTTACATAATTAATATCTCATCACCAAAAGTTGAAGGCTCCTAGAAATAAGTCCTTGTATAGATTTAAATCCCCAAATATACTTACATTCTAGAAAGGCTAAGAACCCTGGCCTTTCTTTTCTTTTCCTCTACCTTAACCCTTCTCCCTTTTTGAGAGACTAAAATCCACTCCTAACTGTCTCTTGCCCACCTCTCTCTCCATTTTAGACATTGAGAATTCCAGCTCTGATCATTATTTTTCTAGCTTAAATGCCTCTCATTGCCAGATAGTATTGAATGTTAACTTTCCCTTTCACTTGCCTTATAAGACCAGCCCATTTCAAATCTCCCTTACACTTGTCCTATGGTCCTCAAAAAAAGCCTTTTCTTCTCAACATCTGTACCTTTGCTCTGCTGTATTAATTACAATAATTTCTGCCTCCTATCCTATCTCTGATCATGAAATCTCATCCATTCTTCAGGATAAAATTCAAATGCCATCTTCTGCATAAAGATTTTTTGATCTTCCAGAGACAGGTTACATCCCCGTTGTGCTCAAAGGATATGTATTTTTTACCTCTTTCCTGGCATATACTTTTTTATTTTGCCACATGTTGCTGCTATTTATATATCTGAATTAGTCTTCCTTCCAATGAAGGCCATGATTGTATCTCCTTTGTATCCATGTATTACCTTACAAGGGGTTTTGCACATATTAAAGTTACCAAAACATATTTCTTGATTGTTTTAGCAAGGTTTGTTTTCTCTTTTCTCTCTTTGACATTGACCTCACATTTCCTTAATGAAGTAGCTCACAGAGTCTCAAGGTTGGTTTTTCTAAATTCATCCAGTTTGAACAACTTTGAAGTTCAAGCTCCTTCATATCCTAAGGTAAGATTGATCTCAGTATACTGCCTGCTTAAAAAGAAGCCATATTTTTTGGCAAGTCCTTTTAGAATCACCATTAAGAAAAGCAATAGCTAATGTAATGGGCAGGTAACAAAATTATTCGACCTCTAAATTTATCTCAAGAGAAACATCTAAATCTAAAATAAGTTAAATAACTTGCTTAAGACCATAGTAGAAAATAATGGTAGGTCCTGAAGACATTCCAAGTTCCCAACCTTACAACTGGCTCCTCAAAATCTCAGAATGAGAAAACTTACTGATGTCAACAAAACTATTACTCAAACTCAATCAAAAACTGAATTGCTTCTAAATCCAGTCCCTGAAGATAGTGCCTTAGATAAGATTCTTGGCCTATTAAGAAGAGGAGAAATCATGGGCAGCACAATGTCTCATAGCTGTTGCCCTGGAAACCCCCACCTCCAAGCCATCTCTACTGACATAGTGACTGACAATTTTCTCTGGCTTCCTTACCGATGTAACAAATTCAGGTAAAGGTAAGAGCTAGGATGATGGTGATTAAAGACCATAATTTCACAATTCTTATACAGGATCCTCTTCCAGGAAGAAGCAGAGCATTATCCTGGGTCTATTACGCCAGTCTGTCTTTTTCCAATCTGCTACTATATAGATTTCAACTAGTAAGAGTAAATATGGCATAAGAGCTACTATGCTTTAGGGGCTAAAGAAATAGACCTTAAAAATGTGTTGCCTCTGTGTTATTGTAATCACACTGTCTACAACATACCTTATGAAGCCGTTCTATAGTGGTGGACCTACCAAATAATTAGGGTGTCTCACCTTCAAAACACTAGGTAGAGCCCTGTAAGGCAACCAGGAAGTAAAGCACAGGATCTCTCTGAAATATTTCCACAGGCTTAACAAATGTGAAGGTGCAAGCATAGGACTTTGCCAAGTTTTGTAGAATTCCAATTTCACCATCCTGGCATGCTATTCAAAGATGACACAGAGTGTGGTACTTACAGTGAGTAATATCAGGTGGACCATATGGATCAGTCATATAAATGGTGGTAGGCTTGCCAACTTTTAGATAAACTACATCTGATGTATTCTTCAATATTGCTACCGCCTCTTCATGTGTTACTTCTTCTAAACTGTAGTTGTTTACCTGAAAGGTGAAAAAATCAGTATTACAGTCAAATCTATGCAGGTGAAGAGAAATACTCAAGCAAGAAGATATAAAGATTAAATTGCAATGATTACAGTTCAGTATCTATATCCTACTTTGACAGAACTGATGGATTAATGGCATTAGCCAAAACAGATAAGGTACAGTTGTTGCTAGAAAACAAGGTTACTTCTGCCTTTTTCTGTGATGAAGCAATACATTATAATGGCAAGCAGAGTACTCTTTGCAGAGAAAGGAAAGCAGTGGTCAAATGTCTTTCTTATTATGCTACAGTTCTTGTGACTATAAAAGTACTACATATGCGTTGAAGTATAAATACAGAATAAAAATTATCCTTATCTCCCTATTTGGATATATTTCTTTAAACAATTCTGACTGTATTATACACATTGTTTTGGAATCTGCTCCTCAAATTCAGAGGAACATTTGTCCATATTTCTACAGAGCACTGTTTTGCATGGCTACAACATAATGATTTAAGTACCCTCTTACTGAAGCATGTTTGGTTTGTTTCTAATTTTTCTACTGTAAGTAATGTTGCAGTAAACCTTTTCTATATTTGTGCACAACTTCGGTGATTCCTTCAGGATAAATTATACGAGTAGAATTGCTAGACCAAACTGCATGACTATATATTATAAGGCTGCTGATACATATTCCCAAAGTGTTTTCTGGAAACATGAACCAGTTTACTCTTATACCATTTATAGGGAAGCTCTTATTTTCCTACAGATTCACCAAACTTGCTTTTCTCATTTTAAAAATCATTTCCATAAAAATGTCTCATTTAACATGAGTCACTTTTCTAAGGAGAAAAGTGCTAATGTGGGGACCTAGGGTTTTGCAGGTGAACGAGTTCAAGGTTACCCTATTGCCATGGGCTTTCACAGCAACTCCTCTTCCTTTGCGGGACAGGAAAGCTGAGGGCCCAAGTGCAATGATCACTTCATGATATGGCATTGCAGGGGATCTTGGCAGCACTTCTTGTAAATGGTTTTAAAATACAGTAAGTATTTAAATATCTAGGTTGTTATTGTTTGGCTACTATTTTATATGAAATTATTTTTTAGTTTCTGCTGAAATAATGTAGAATTAAAATAAATGTGCTAATAGAAGATCCCTATATAGTCTCTGTACTATTTAATTAGCATATCAGTCACAAAATACTTTTCAGTGCTGCCTTTATTTTTTTGCCTCATGTTGTTATATAATTTCCATGTGCCAGTTAATTCTTGGTGGTGCAGCCCACGTTAGGGAGCCTGGAACTGGAGGGAATGGAATCTGACTGATGAGTATGAATGCTGACTGTGAACTTTCTGGCAAGCTGTAAGCCTCTCTATTTATTTCTATAGATTTTTTTCTAGACAAGAAACATTCTCTTAAACTCTTTGGTTTTTCCAATGTCTATCATTTGTTCATTCATTGGTCAAGTGTTTATTGAATACCTATTATGTGTCAGCCACAGGTTAGAGATAGAGCAATAAACACTAAGAATGAAAATTATAGTAGATACTTATATAGCTTATATTACATGTCAGACACTATTCTAAATTATTTCACATATATTAACACAATCCAATATCACAAATACCTGTGAGGCAGCTATTATAATTACCTTCATTTTACAGAGGAGGAAAGCATGTCTCTAAGAGGTTAAGTAACCTGCCCAAAGTTATTGATCTAATAAGTGGTAAAGGCAGAATTAAAAGCCGGTCAGTTTGGCTCCAGAGACCATGCTTTAATTGCTCATCTATATTGCTTCTTCCATACAGACAAGGTCCTGGGTTCTCTGAAACTCACATTCTAACACATTTTAGGAACACAGTTGTTCATGGAATGAATGGATAGAATAAACCCATGCAGAAAAGGAGAACCTAGAGGGACTACAGGCATGGCAAACACAGTTGATCATGGCAGCTGTTACGTAATAGAGAAATAAGAAAAATAACAGCAATAATAATAAGAGCTACTTATTTAACACTTATATGTCACATGTTTTTGGTGTACTATGTATATATTTTGACATAAATCATATAACTGATCTTGACTATAGTTCCATGAGGCAGGCATTAATAATTAGGCCCATTTTATAGATGAGAAAAACATGCTTAAAGAGGTCAGTTTGCAACAAAGAGGTCACACAGTCTTCAGATAGCAAAGCCATCAGTTGGATTATAGTCCTGCTGAAAACATGAAAATGAGACTGCCCTTGAGTGTTGGTTCATTGAAACCCAGGGCTTACAGCATCTATTCTCTCTCCCTTGAAAAGAACAGAATCTCCTTCCAAGTTTACATATAGAAGTAACAAATTCTTAAGTGTTATATAAGCCTGAGTAATCATTACACTTTGTGCTTAATCCAGTGGTGACTATATTGCATCATCCAAATACACTGTCAAAGTTACAAGATAAGTAAATGAAATGGATTATAGCTTGATATATCTGTTTCTTTAAAACCTTCGTATATATTTGATCACTTATTTTAGGATAGTACCATTTACACCTAGATAATGACTATTTATAAATCATGCCCATATACAACAGTTTAAAATGTGTATCGAAGTGGGTGCTTTCTCTCAGAAAAAATTATTACCGGAGGTGGTTCTGGATATTGTGACCTCGGGCCCCGGAAACGACTGTACTGATAATACAGAATGGAAAAGGAATTTGCTGGTATAACAAAGAGGGGATGGTGAATCGAGGGGTAAATATCCCAAAGGCTAGAAACCAGCGGGACTAGATTAAAAGTGGCACAGGAGCCCTGTTTTTGACAAGGGCTCATTGTCTCTCTCCCCAGGGTACAGAAAGAACGCAGCTCATTAGATTATCAGTGAAAAAGAGATGTGGGCAGTGCTTATTAAATGCACTCTTGCCATTTTTAAGATGGGCAGTGAAACAACCTGGAAAATGTTACCTTCAAGCATGTTTTCTGAGAATGACTTTGCTAATGAACCACAAGGAAAATCTTTATACCAGAAAGCAGAAACTGAGGATAGGATGGAGGTCAGGAGCAGGGAAAGAGTAGATATTGGGGGAAATAATGGTAGTTTAAAATAGTTAGTAGGTCAGTCTGTTTCTGTTTGTGACAAGGAAGTGTTAGAAAATTTACACAGATTTTAGTCACAGAATGAGTGGTCATGACACTGGTGACAGGATGTCGTCTTTAAGAGTAAATGCTTTTCTGTAAGGCAGACCAGGACCTGAGCCCTGGTCCTGGCACTTTACAGTTGTGTGACCTTGGGAAACTCATTTCACCTTCTTAGCCTCAGTTTTGACATTTGTAAAATAGGTATGATAATAATCACTGTCTCAAACGGTTATGGATTTAAATGTATTGGCCTGTGTAGAGGTGACAGGCACACTGAAGTACTTATTAATGGTAGCTCTTATTAGTATTACTATTGTCATCATCCATCTCTTCCCAGGAAATAGAAATTCTTGGTGAAATTTTTTGCTGAGCATTTTCCTGTAAACATCTGTGAACTGATGAGTTTAATTAGGGTACTGTTGATGAGGCTTCTGTTTTTTTTTTTTTTAATTCAGAATAGTACAGGATCTGAACCAAAAAGTGCTCTTTTGTGCTGAAGTCTTCAAATTTTTTTCACGAAAGTGGGTTTATTTGGGTTAATTACGTGTGTGCTTTATCCTATGAACTCTCAAGATAAAGGGCCTACAGCTGCAGCTGATTGTACGAAGAGAGAAGGGACATTATACTGATTGGCTGGGCGCTCTTGTCATTGTTTTTCATTGTCTTTTTTCTTTTGCACCCAGTATCTGCCTATAATGGTGAACACTGAGCAACTGGCCTGGTTTGAGAAAAAAAAAATCATGTGCATTTGAATGAAGTATTTCCATGAAGTGTGTGTGTGCCACGTGGGGGTGGGGAGAATATGTGTGGCTTGGCCGTATGTCTATCAGGATGTATGCAATAGGACATGGACCGAGGCCAAGAAAGGAAGGTTGGAGGTGAAATGACTCATTCTCTCCAATAGAAGAAGGAGCACTGAATATGAGGATAAGGCAGAAAAAAGAAGGCACACCAGCTGAAGGAGGGGGTGCCAGGGGACTTGCAAGGAGGGAACATGGCAAGTGTAGTGAGAATTCAAATGAGTGTCAGCAAATATATACGTGACAACACAAAGACGGGAGGTATGGTGGCATAAGAGAGTATTGATAAGGAGGAAGTGAGCAAAGAACTGATGGCAAGATCCTGACCTATCCATATTCATTCAGGAATACCTGTGTGGTGGGATGCACTGGGAGGTGATTAGGAACATGGAAGTTACCTGAGACCTACTATGAGGAAATGTGAGACTCTAGAAACACTAAAACAATGACACACTCCAAAGTTAACTTTTTAAAAAGGAGACAAAGTTGTTGACCACTAGATTGTAAGATAAATTAGAAAGGGGACTAATCTAAGGTAGCAATGTCAATTATCTGAAAAGAAATATGGATAAACCAAAGGCTAAAATCTCTGCAGTACATTGAAATTAATTCTCATAATAAAATTGATTTTAAAATAAAAACTATAAATAGGAAATACTAATAATGGTTACCTTTGAATAATACATATTTTCTTATTTTTCTTTTCAGCAATGAGCATGTATTAGTTATTGCTAAAATCAAAATAACCCTTTTTTAAAATGAACAAGAATGAAAAATTTAAATAAGAAAACATAAAGTGCAGTGGCTTCATTATGAAGTGCACAGCAAAATCTTATGAATGATGGAAACTAGAATGGGAAAGAAGGAAGGTGACTTTCCTGTCCTGTGAATTGACTTGAATATATTTAAAATAATTAGCCATATTTTTAACTTTAGATGTTTCTAGAAATAAAGTTGTATTATGAGAGTAATCTTGAATGTACAATCAGATCTGGTTTTAATTCCTAGAATTTTGGTCAGTTCATGTATTTACTGAGCATTACTTTTCTTATAGGTAAAATGTGGATAATACTGATTTATTTGTGTTTACAAGAGAGGAATGATACCACGAACTTGAAAAAACACTGTATATTATAAAGCAGTACGCAAATAGTAATCAGACATCACAGTCGGACATAATGCTTCTGCTGATCCTGCTACAGGAAATAGTTTCTTTCCATCCAGGGTTCTTTCTGTGAAAATGGAAATCCCCTTCCACAGCACTTCATCTGTCATGCCTCTTCCTACCTCAGAGACTGACTTTCTCAAGGGCAAAGATTAAATTGTTTTCATCTTCGCAAACCCCTAGCTGGCACACTGTGAATATTAAACAATAAATGTTGAAATAATAGGCTAAATAAGTTACAAATAACAATGTTGCAAACCAAAGGAAAAGTGATCAAAATTCCCTGTTTTATAGCGGGAATGACACATTTGTGTTGGGTCAGAGAAGAAAGGGTAGAGAAAGAAGGTCATTCAACCAACAACACACAATGATTGGACAGTCACTCAGTGTCAGGCACAGGATATAAAGATGAAAGGCTGGTGAGGAATGTGAGCTCCAGGTCACACCAGCTTATGAGGGACAAATGAAAGCTCCAATGGTATAACTTTCTTTCTCCTACATTAAGAATTGATGGACTTCTTAATCATATTTCATAGAGACAGAGAGAGAGAGGTAGTGACAGTGATGTGTTGATTGACTCCAGCTTCCTCTACAACAGCGGTCAGTATGCTGTGAACCCTTGGGAACTCACTGGGTATAGAAAGAAATATTTGAACTTCTATTAATATTTATCACATTGATCTTCATCTTTCTATTTTTGTATATGTTTTAAAATGTGTATAATATATTAGCATAGTCATAGAAGTATATAATTTAAAGTAGCAAAATGTACATATATCGAAGGTAACTTTTTGTGTTTTACGGAAGGGGTATGTTATTAAAATAATCTTAAAACCACCACTCTGTAGTAGGCATCAATATAAAACTACGAGCAAGTTCTATAAACAGGGCCATTAAACTGTATATAAGCAAGAAAACAACAACAATATAGTGGAAAGCTTTAAACCTTATGTAAAATGTCACTTCAATGGCATTGCACTGTAATTTTATTACGTTGGAGGGAAATGAGAAGAAAGTCCAAGACATAATTATCCAGATTTTTTTCCTGGTGTTTCAGAAGTGACTCTAACTGCAGGGGACAAGTTTTAAGGGTGAACTACTTGTAAATGCCTGTCAGTGCATTGCTGAAATTGCTAAAGGATGCTGTACCAGCTTGCTGGAATGAGCATCACCCCCGAAGTCACCCTCAGGAGCAGTGCAGCGGCAGCAGAGCAGGCTTGGATGTGATTAGGTAAAAGGTCGGCCTGAGGTTCTTAACTTGGATGCAAATTAGAATCACTTGAAAAACTTAAGAAACATTTTTAAAAAGGAAGTGTGGCTCCTACTCTAGAGATTCTGATTTGATTATTCAGGGCTGATTGATACCTGGGAATCCATTGAGTTCAAAAACTTACACAATATTAAAATGTGTAACCAGGACGGAAAACCAGAGAGATTGAGTAAACTGGTGAAAAGGATGTGGTTTTAGGACATGGACATCTAGGTCTGAATCTGATTTCACAATTTAGTACTTAAGTTATACTTGAAACTCTTCTGCCTTTGCCCAGTTCCAACTTTCTTTTCAGGAAAAGAACAATAGTAATGACAGTTCTATCCATCTCTCAGTATTAGAGTGAAGACTGCGTGGGGTGCTGGAGGGGGCAAAGCTTTTAAAGATGGAAGCAGTGCGTTGGTAGTAGGAAAGGTAGAGCCATGTGCAGAGAGAGGACAACTTTTGGTTCGTATCTAAGGTTGGTCTAATCAATGGTGCCAGGTGGGTACTGGAAATATCACAGGAAACAATGTGTAAAGTATTTGATTATCTGAGGACCATACTGTGTACCTGAAACTAACACAAAATAATGTTGAAAGTATGCTGCAATTTAAAAAAATTTAAAATCAAATAAAGAGTAAAAATCCAAAAGAAGAAAAGTTCCATAATAAATACAAAAAGAATTCCAAATACATTTGAAATTATAGTGTTAAAGTTAAATTAGTTCCCTTACTGTGGGATTTCACAGACCCTTTAATATAGGAAAGTTCATTGACAATCTACAAAAAACGTGAGATACAGATTGCAGAATTTTCCAAATGTATTTGACCACAGATCCTTTCCACGTGATACAGTAATGAGACTAGTATTTAAAAATACTCATGAGAAACAGTAATTTAAGGCAATGCTGCCAGGGCAAAGAGGCCAAAACAGAAGACCAAAAACATCTATGAGTTGCCCAAGGTCAATTAGGTAGAGCTAGTGTTAGCTGCCTGGGACTTGTGTCTTTTATCCTATCTCTGAGGCCATTGTCTTTCCACTTTACTTCAATGTCTGGATTACCTTTCTTCTTGTCTACTGATTTCCTTTAAGAAGAATTTAAAAAAACAATCATAGAGACTTATTCTTTGCACAAGATGTACAAGTTATCTCACTGACTGTGTTTTTTTCCCAAATGTCAAGCAGAGGTTATTGAAAAAAGAGACTAAGATTATAAAGTTTAAATCACAATGAGACAAGGGGCTTTGACAATTAACATCTCAGGTTATCTTTATAGAGAAGACCATCAGATGGCCCTGGATTCAAAATTTCTGGTATCTTGTAGAAAAAGATGAAGAAAATCATGTTTCTGTAATATACATGGCTCTCTCTATCACCTTATCTCCTTGGGAGGGCTTAATAAAAACCAGGGTATAAAAATACATGAAAGAATTTGAAAATTATTAATAGTTAACTTCTGATCATCTGTCCCATAAAGTTCAGGGCCAGGAGGTAATCTATTCAGTCTGTGATTACAACGTGAAGCTACTGGCACAACCCACAAAAACCAGATGTCATTATCATTTGACAGAATAAGCAAAATGAAATTGTAGTGAATGAGAAGTGCCAAGCAGCAGGGAAGAACTTTCAAGTTATTATTTTGTTAAAGAGAGCATCTGGGTGACATCTGAAACAGCAGAGAGAGGTTTAACATTAAAGTCACCTTATTTAAAACACTAAGAGGCTTACTGCATAACTTATAGGCAGGATAATTTTTTCTTATCATTGAATAAATGTAAAGGTCAGATGGGGGAATAACATTCTAAGACATAAAAAAAAAGTTTTGTTGAATGGGTAATGTACTTAGAGAAGATAAATAGATGTGTGGTAAAATTTACTGCAAGAGTAAGAGAAAAGGTGTAAAACACCTTAAAGGACAGAAATGAAGAAGTGGGAAGATATAGTTTTTCAAACAAATGTGGGAGAGAAATTAATATTCACTTTTCCAAGGGACAGAGCTGTGAATGAAGAAAGAAATGTATAGGTAAATATATTTTCACATAATTTTAAGGAAAAACTGCTAATGATGGTTATTATCTAATGAATAGCTTATAGGAGGCATGAAGTTCTCCATTCTTAGAGTGTTCTAGCAGAGGTGACAGACTACTTCCTACTTTTCTGTGGGATTCTGATGTACCAAACAGGGCTGAAAGAAGAGCATATCTAAGAGAGAAGATTTTCCATTCTGAGATGTAAGAAGTTCTTAGGGGGAAAAGGTACCCAATATATATGATATAATTCAGCTATTTTAGTTGAGAAACTAGAAGGGTTATTACTAAGATTTAAAAAAAAATAAAGTCTATGTTTTCGCTGAAGGGCAGATACTGGGAGACTTCCTAAAGAGCGGTGATCCAGCCACAAACATCTAAAGAAAGTAATGGAGTTTCATTTTAGATCAGTTTACTTACAGAACTATGAATGAATAATATAGGAGAAATTTTTCCTAAGAAGTGGTACGAAGCACTTTAGAAAGAAGAATAGCTTTTTAGAGAAAACAATAGAGTATTCAGGTGGTAAATCACAGAATCTGAATTATTCATACTTCCTTTGGGGGAGGAGAGTAGAAGATGAGGAAGCTAAAAAAGACAAGAATATAGGGTAGTAAAGGGAAGAGGAGGTGGGAAGGAACAATAGAGGGAGAGCATTAATAAATATTTTTTTGTCTAAAGATAATTGGTTTCTTGGGTGCCTTCCATAATTTTTCTTTTTTCTCTCCCTCACAGTCATTTCTCTTTCAGAATATTATAAAATGAATAACTTTCTTTTATTTCCAAATTCAGCTTGACAGTTGCCTTGGAAGTAATAATTATGTTTTCCTTACATAAGAGAAGGTTATTGTTGAAAGTTCATTTTTTAAAGCTATTCTTTATTTTAACGCTCAAAACAGTTAAAGATTATGTCACAGCTATTTTTGAAATCATTGTATCTACAATAAATATCAAGAAATGGTAATAAAATAATAGCATAATGCCTGGAAAATCCTTTGAAGAATTATTTAGACTTTGAGTTTGGTTTAAGGATTTGAAAAAAAAGCTAGAAATTTAAACAGAATCCTGAGAAATCAGCACACAATATCCAGAATGACATTACGATAGGAGCAGTCGAAGAAATGCCAGGAGAGTTATCTATAAACAAACTCTTAGAACAATAAGTCATAGGTCCCATCACTAAATATCGGTGGCAGTCATTCTTTAGAATGAAACTGTCCTCTTCATTTCAATTTATCACTGTGTGGAAGATGGGTATCTCAGTTTATTTTGTTCCTAAGTCAACAATATATTCTTAAAATGAATTTTTAGGTCTTACACCCTTAAAACACTTTTCTAGTTCAAAAGACACCACTTCCTAAGAACAAACTTTATATGAAAGGCAAAAACAAAAACAGAAACAGAAAAACAAACAAACAAAAAGTTCAGAAAGTCTTAAGAATAAAACTGGTAGTTCTACTACACAGCATAGTTCTTACAGCTAACAATACTGTATTATATACTTATGATTTGCTGAGGCTAGATCTTTGGTTAAGAGTTCTTAGCACATATACATGCTAATAATAACAATAATAACAACAATAATAACAGTAATAATAATTATAGGGATGGGAGAAAACTTTGGGAGATAATGGATATATTTATGGCCTTAATGGTGGTGATTATTTCATGGGTGTACACTTATCCCCACACTCATGGAGTTATATCGATTAAATGCGTAGTTTTTTACATGTCAATTATACCCCAATAAAGTAGTTTAAAAAAAATGATAGTAACTTCAGGTGGTAAAAAAGCCAAAAACTGTTTATTGCAAGTTTGATGAAAGTCATTAATGCTTCATTTTTTTGCCCATCCAATTTGACCATACATTTTCTCCTGCCAGAGTTTCTTTCTAAGTGCTGGGAAATTGTAGATGCTCAATATATTATTTGTTAAACAAAGGAATTAATGAATGACTGAATGATAACTAAAGGAAGGAACGAATTGACTGACGAATTGTAGGAAACAAATGTAAAGACCATGCTTAGTGGTTACAAGCACAGATGCCAGTCAGATGGCCTGGATGAGAAACAGCCCTGTCTGTCGTTAACTGTCTGACCATGCCAAGTTAGTAAATCTCTCCATACCTCAGTTCCCTTTTGCTTATGTAAAATAAGCCATTGAGAGAATTATATGTTACATTATAGAAAAGTTCTTTTAAAAGGGCACAGGAAATACTTAAAGCCAAATGAATATCAAGAATATTATAAATATCTCATCTAAATAATTCAACACAAAGGTCATTGACAACTATGAAATTAGAGTGAGACTAAAGACAAGCTGTCTAGAACAGGGTGGTGGGCACAATGAACTTTGAGGTTCAACCTTTAAAACTTGCATGTGTGCTAGAATTTATTATTCTGCTGAGACTGTATAGACTGATCCTTCCCAAATACCTCTCATGAAAGTGCTGGGCATAATGGCTGCTTGCAGACGTATAAGAGAGGCTCTGCATCAGGGGTGTCAAACTCATTTTCACCGGGGGCCACATCAGCCTTGCGGTTGCCTCCAAAGGGCCGAATGTAATTTTAAGACTGTAAAGGTAACTACTCTTTAATAGTTATGCGAGAGCTGGGTGCTGCTGCTGGGTAGAAACAAGGTGCCAGGGCAGATGAAACAAAGTGGAGGGCTGGATTCGGGCCTCAGGCCTTGGGCTTGCCACCTGTGGTCCATATTATAAGGGCAGACATGAGACTAGATATACTTATCTTACTTGAGAGATATCTGCTTTTAATTTTCAGTATCTGATTATTATCCTATAGATTGGATATGAAAGAGTAAATGGAGATGAAGCAGTTTTATTCAATGAAATCCCAAATGTTTTGCTTCTTGTGATTGTCTAATGTTGCCTTAGTTTATCATATAACTGTGGCTTAGGAAGGGTAGCCATGTGTTCATATCAATCATTTCCAGGGCTCCTGAAGCATGTGAGCAGCTGGCAAATATAATAGCTGTAACACTGTCTGAGGGGAGAGGAGGAAGGGATCCATTTACACATGTGCCAGAGCTCAGTTTATGAATTCTTGGAAGTTAGGGGATGCAGTCTACACCGATTGAACAAAGGACCACGGAGACGTAGAAATGTGCCTATCAATAAGCCAGGTAGTGTCATTCCCTTTGCTACTCAAAGCTCACCTCTCTAGCAGTCGGGCTTCAGCAGCCTCTCTGGCTAAAGAAGATGGATTACATTGGAGACACAACATATAATCTCTGTGCCTTGTGTATCTATGAAACCTGGTGAAAATTTAGATTTCTGTTTTTAAAATCTAGTCAACAAGTCAGCTGTAACTGTATGTGTACTTTTGAGATCTCTTTACCACAAAACCTACTGTTCCTTCTTCTTTATTTCTGCCCATGTTCATTGCTATGGAACGAACTGTGTTCCCTTTGTGCAAATTCCTATGTTGAAGTTCTGACTGCCAATAGAACTGTATTTGGAGACAGGGTATTTAGGAAGTAATTAAGGCTGTTAATTAAATGAAATAAGAGGGGAGCTATGATCCAGTTGGATGGGTAGCCCTGGAAAAATAGGAGGAGACAGAACAAGCACAGAGCAAAGGCCGTGTGAGGACACACGGAGAGGACAGATGTCTGCAAACCAAGGGAAGGGGCCTCAACAGCAACTGAATGGGCCAGAACCTTGACCTTGAACTTCCCAGCTTCCAGAACTATGAGAAAATATTTCCAGTGTTTAAGGCACCTACTCTATGGTATTCTGTTATGACAGCCTGAACCAACTAAGATTAACACATTCAGAAGCAAGAGCTTTACAAATATACACATAGTTTTGCTTGCTTGAGCCACACTCACCATTAGTAGTCTGTCTCCTACTTGCAATCTCCCGTCCTTTTGTGCAGCTCCTCCATCTATAATTTTAGTTACATAAATGCTGTTGTCTCCAGGAATGTGCTGGTTCCCTACACCTCCTGCAATACTGAAGCCTAAACCTATGGGGAAGAAACAGAAAAAGAAAAAGTTTTTTTTTTTTTTTTACGAAAATGCTATTAGCTGTATTTCAACAGTCTAAAAAATTTAATCCTCAATTTATTATAACAGTAATAAATAACAGTAAGGGTTCTGCTTAAATTGATTTGTTCTTCTTTACATATTTGAAAGCTTGTTGATTAATGCCAATGAGTCAAAGCTCTTGAAGTCAATCCTGTGTGGTGGTTAGTTTTGTTCTGCTTCCCGACTGCACACTTAATTGTTGTTCCCCAGATAGTCAGGTCTTAATGGGTGACCGGCCACAGTAGGGATCAGGCAAAAGTGTGTGAAAGATCCTAGGTGAGCTGGGCAAAACACAAACACAGTCCTGCTCACTCTGAGTCTATGAGCTTATTCTTGTTGTTGTGGTTGTTACGCTAGCATCGAGAACAGAAGTGCTGCCAATCATTTGGGTAGAGACCTAGATACTCTTGACATTTTAGGATGAACAGTAAAACTGTTTGTAAATTCTCCAAATTTTGAGGCAAGAGCCATGAGGAAGATGCATTGGGCATGTAAGTAATAATTTCAGACAGAAGATAAGGAAAAGGAGCTAGATGCTTGTCATTCCTGTTTTCTTCTCTGGCCACTTGGTCATATTTTCACACTTTTTGGCACTTACTTTTATTAACTATATAGTGAGGATACTCACATACAAAAAATGAATTATCCCCATATGTCTCTTAAGAATAAAAAAGAGACCACATACTTTGACTATTATTTTTATAACATAGGACAGGATATCAGATCATTTTAAATATGGCAATTTTTTATTTTAGGAGATAAATTTTACTATGTCATAGCTTATAAAACTTTTATTTATATAAAACCATGGAATGATAATAAGAACAGTTATTAAAATGATTATGAGGTCATTTTAAAAGAATGATACAGGATCTTTAAAGGTATAAAAATCTTTTTCAGAATACGATTGAATGTACATTCAGTATAATACTGGTAGCATATATATTTTTTGCACTTTAAATTATAATAATAATTAGCATGCATATTACTCAGAAATATAGATATAAATCAAGTGCTTTTGTTAGTAAAAACAGAAAATTTCTGTAACTTAGTTTGCTTAAAAAATTTTAACTATACATACCTAATAATCTAATTTTGAAAACTCACACACCTTTTTTATGACAAAACAACCATAAACATTTTTTGGCACTTTATACAAAAATAATGGAAAATACTTCATTTCACTATGCTTTTATTGAAAAAATAGTGAGTAGGGCTATGTGCTCTTAAGATAACATAAATGATTAGTTAATGGAGGAACAGTGGCATAATAAATGATAAAGTAATACCCCTGAAATTATATTTGAAATAAAGTGATTTTTTGTTAAATTAATTATAATAGTTGTTTGAAATAAATGGGAAGTGGATTTAAGTTGATAGAGCAATTAAAATAAGTGTAATCTAATTTTCTGCAAAAGTGGGTAATTATTCTTTATTGATGCTTTCACTTTCACAGATCTATGCATGTATTTGTTTGCCTCAGATTTAAAAAATTTGTTTATCAAGCAAAGGATGACCCAGAGTAAATAAAATGCACCCAGATGGCTTTTCCTATGAAATTTAAAATACACATCAGCTCATGTTTTCTAACCCTACTGCTTTGTATTTGTATATGATTATAGGGGAGTTTAAAAATACATTCACAAAAGTCTCATAGCCATATGCCATGAGCAATCTACCACAATTACAGTCATACAGAAGTCATTCCACTCTGTAGAAAGAAAAGGTTAAAATCAATCCAGGGACCCTGATTTACATCCACCATGACAACAGTAACAGCCACAGGCAGTGTGGGTTACAGCAGAGCTGAGGAAACAAATTACCGCTGTAAATGAGGTTAACAAAAGAAAGAACTTTGTAGTTGACATTTGAAGTTAAAGATTGTACCAAGACAATGAAATCACTGTGAATTCCGTAGACAAAATTATATCACTAAAAAGTAAATGACTTTCTTTTTTTCTGAGATTAGTTTCAGTACTTTCTAACTGGTGGCTTGACTCAAGGTGAAGCAAAGTATTTTTAGCAAGAGCCTGAGAATGTCGCTGAAGGTACAGACCTAAAAACATTTCCTGATTTCTTTCACTTGATTGAACATGAATACATTTAAAAAGAATCAACACTTAATCAAAACTCAACCATATCCCAAATATTTAATTCAATGTAAGTAAATGTGTAGCTTACTTCTACATCTAGAATACAAATTTATTTACAGGTGGTAGTATCTATTTGTGTTACAAGATTTAATCTGTCTCCATTCATTAACTCATTAATTCAATAACTCACTCATATGTCTATTCATTTAGTAAACTGAGTTCACACTGTATATTGTTGCTATTGACTGTGGCCAACACAATGGAAAGGAATGGACTGACCAGAAACACTACAGAAATAATGATCCATGAGTGGGTTCATACATGTGAGTGTGGTTGAGCCTGGATGAAGCAACGTTCTAAACTGAGAGGATGCCAGAGATTGTTAGAGGACTTCTCAATGAAGACAAATGTGGGCTAGGACTGCTGAGCAAAAGACCAAATCCAAATAATCAGTTTAGAGGCACTGGGTGTTCCTTGTGTACAATCTGTTAAGGCAGGAGCAGGCTGTCTACATGATAGGATCATTTTCTCCCCTCTTCAGCTAACATTCTTCTCCTTGATTCCATGCTACACATACTTGGAGGCTTGATAATTCTGGAACATGCCAGACATACTTCCACCTTAGGCCATTTGCTCTAGTAGTTTCCTTGCCTAGAATACACTTCCTTTAGAGCTTTGTACAAGTTTCAATTTCTCTAGGAGCCTGAACCTGACCTACTTAATTAATACTGTCCCTTAACTGTACACCCCACTTCCTTATTCTGCTCTACTTTTCACTTCCCCTTAGCATTTTTTTTTACCTTGTGATATACTACCTAAGCCATGTATATAATTTACGTTATTTTTTTTTTTTTGTTTGTGTCCTTGGTGAAAACAGAAACTTCATGATGATAAGGATTTTTGTCTGTTTTATCCTAAGCAATAGAACAAGGCTGGTTATATATACAACTACCCCTTATCTGTGGTTTTGCCTTTTCATGGTTTCAGTTATCCATGGTCAACTACCATCTGAAGTGTCAAATTAAAAAATTCTTAAGTTTCATGTTTGTATGCCATTCTGAACAGCATGATGAAATCTTCCTATCCCACACCAACCCACCTGGGACATGAATCATCCCTTTTTCCAGTGTCTCCATGCTGTGCATATAGTACAAAGAGATATTTCGAGAGAAACCACATCCACATATTTTTATTATAGCATATTGTTATAATTGTTCTAGTTTATTACCAGCTATTGTTGTCAATCTCTTCCTGCACCTAATTACTAAATTAAACTTTATCATAAGCATCAATGCATGTGAAAAAAAAACATTATATACAGGGTTCAATACTCTCCAGTCTCAGTCACCCACTGGGGGTCTTGGAACACGTCCCCCATGAATAAGGGGGGACTGTTGCAGTTACCCCATAATTATGTATTAAGTAAAAATGAATAAAAAAATAAATATAAGAAGACAGGAAAAGTGATACACCTCTGAGAAAGACTCCCCCTTAAGATAAAGCTTGTGGCTTCAATGAATGAGCCACAGCTGAAAAAGTGAAGCTGTTAGTTGGGGTCGATGACAGTCAGGGGTTCACCCTGCTTCAGGTGAACTCTGACTGGGCAACAGCACAGCCGGCTTTGCATCCTGATTCTTCCACCTACCAACTGTGTGAAACTCCTTATCTGTAATGAGGGAATAAGTATATCGATATTCTAAAATAATTGGCATATAGTAGATGCTTGATAAATAAAAATTCTCTGCTCTCCACAGCTCTCAAGTTGTTTTGAAAAACAGTTAACTAAGTAAGTTGACACGATTCTAGGAATGTCCAGCATTTTTGCATCTCTGAGCTACACTGGAAGAAGAGTTGTCTTGGGCCACACATTAAATACATTGTGACACGTAATCACAAAGAAATCTCATAATGTTTTAAATAAATTTACAATTAGTGTTGGGCCACATTCACAGCCATCCTGGGCTGAATGCGGCCTGCAGGCCCAGGTTGGACACCCCTGGTAGGATGAGTTCTGTCATGGTACTAACGTTATGTGAGCCCAGAGGGGAGCATGCCTTATTTAGAGGAGCAGGAGAAGAATCAACAAAAAGCTGAGCACTTGAGCTGCCTCTTGAAGGTTAAGCTAGAATTGATAAAAGAGAATACACCTTTCAAACCAATACATCCTTTGGATTCCAGCTGACTAAATGACTAAAGAGTCAGCTGCCCTGACTTAGGTCACATGATGCTCCTAAAATCCCAGCTCTAGTGGGCTGGAAATTGAGATAGAGATTTTCTGGCAAACATTCAAAATAAGTATTTATGATGAGATAGGCTAGGCTGGTCCCTAACAGGATAAATACAATAACACTCATGAAGATCTGAGTAAGAAACACTGAATATAGCAAAAACAATAATTTTTGAGAAGAGACCAATTTAGAAAATTGGTCATTATTTTGAAAAGAAGTGTCCATGATTAAGAAATAGCCCTGAATCATTGAGTGATGGTAGACTCAATGGTAGATAAAATAAACTCAGTAAAAAGAGTTGGTCTCACCCAAAACACCAACTCTAATACTATCTACTGTGAAATGTTTGGCTATTAAGATTATACTAAATATGCCTACATGTGTGCCAGTAATAAACAAAGCTGACACAGAAAAATATTTAAGTAAAATCATGGAAGAAAAATCTGCGTATTTCAGTGCTCTAAGGGGAAAAAAATGTGTGAAATTTAAACGCCTAATTCCCCAAGCAATTAAAAACTGATCTGTTTGACAGACATATGATATGGATACAGAATTTCAGGTTTACATGCATTGCCTAAAGCTAGGTTCCCCTTTCCTCATTTCTTGCATATCCCCAAATTGCAATTCTTCACATTAACATGGGCAGTGTAGGCAGAGGGAAAGGAATGTCTGATCCTTGTTCAAGCCTTTAATTTAACCTCCTTCCACACAAAATCTCTTCCGCATCCTATAAAAAAAGAACACGAGGAACACAGATCACCCTTTTCCCTCATTGCCTGCCTACGCTGAGGAGGAAGTGTCAGAGAGTGGTGGATGGAAAGCAGAAGTCTTGGCAACACAGACTGATATTGTGCTTGAGAAGCTCAGAATAAAAACTCAAATGCTTAAAAGAGTCATGTGATCACAATGTACCCGTATATTCATTGTGGGTGTAAAGAACTAAGCCCCTGCGGTGTCTTGTAGTAATTGAATAACTTCCTTCACTTTCATTTGATGTGACTTGACTAAGAGGGCACTCTTTCGGCGTCTCTAAACAATTCAGCATTATTAAGCAGAGTGCTTCTGACAGAGTTTATCTAGGAACTACTAGGTAAGGTGTTTATTGCTTAACAGAAGACACTAGTGGAATTCTGTACATTCTGACTACATGTTTTTATTAAAGGGAACAGAATCCAAAAAGAACCCTGGCTGGCCCTCTTCTAGAAAATACCACCCACACAAGCAACTTAACTTCCGAACGTATACGCATTTTGAGTAAGAACAAAACAAACAAACAAACACTTTACCAGTGGGTCTGGTCTACCAGATAACAGACTATTTCAGATCTCTTCCTCTTTAGAAAGAAAATGCAGATTAAATAAATACCAGAAATGAACCACTCCCTTTAATTTGAGACACTAATTAATCGCATTGGGCACTGTAGGTATGGCTAATTAGCCAAATCTTTATTTTCTTACTCTCCAGATTCCTCCTAGGTTCAAAAGACAAAGTTTGGGTTTGAAAGAAGTGGTTCTGTTTAAAATACCCAAGGCACTGGCTAAGCACACTCAACCTTGCTTAAGAAATGTATCACAGATCACCCTATTAATATACCACAGGCAATGTTCCAATTTCTTCCCTACATACCTTATAATACCTACTCGTACAGCTTGGCACATCACTTTAATACCATTTTATTGTGAAAAGCCTGCATGTCTTTACTTGTTATTTCCGCTTTCCATTTGTTTAAAGGAATAAGCATCACTTCTTTCTCCTAACCTAAATCTTCCTTTCTACTCTAGGACTTTATTCATCATTCCTTGTTCCCCTCTAGAACAATGCCTCTTCCTCAGTACTTTTCTTCTCTTCTAGCTCTGACTGTGCATGCCTCTGTGCGTTCCTGAAAATAGCACAGCCTCCTTGCTGTTGAGAGCTGCAGCCCTTAAACGGTATATAGTTACTAACTTGTTTCCATTCACATACCCCCTTCTCAGTCCCATCCACCTCATTCCATATACCGCAGTCTGCTCACATGCCATCAGTTATGGGTTGGATTATGTCCCTTCAAAAGGTAGGTTGCAGCCCTGGTACTTGTGAATGTGACCTTACTTGGATGCAGATATAATCAATTTAAGATGAAGTTTTACTGGATTAGTGTGGGTGCTGAACCAATGATTGTGACCTTGTATGAGGAGGAAAGTTAAACACAGAAACACAGACACAGAGGGAAGAACGCATGTAATGTGAGAGGCAGAGATTGGGGTGCTGTAGCTGCAAGCCAAAGAATGCCTAAGGTTGCCAGAAACAGGCAAAATCTACATGAGAGACAAGGAAAGATGCTCCTCCAGAACTCTCCAGAGGGCATCTATCTTGCTGAGACCTAGATTTTAGACTTTCAGGCTCTAGAACTGTAGTTAATACATTCCTGCTGTTTTAAGCCTCTCACTTTGTGGTCGTTTGTTATGGCAGCCCCAGGAAACCAATACAGCATCTAATTCTTATGGTCTGACTGATGTACACGTGTCCAGCTTGTTCTTCCTTTATAACAGAAATGATATTGATACAAAATTCTCCTCCAAAAGGCCTAAAGACTTTAGATAGGTGTTTGATCTTTTTGCATTTCACACAACACTACTGATCACTTGCATATTCCTATGCTCATAACATTATACTGCCCTGCGCCTTCTCTAATTACTTCTTTCTTCATTTTATTTAACTTCATTTCATTGCTCTAAAACTGGTTCTCAGAATGTGCTCCTCACCCCAGTAGCATTAGCACTGTGGTTCCAACAATGTGGGAGCTTCTTGGAACCCCAAAATTTGGGGCCCAGGCCAGATAATCCTGTATTAGAAACTCTTGGAGACACATGTTAAATTTGATGACCACTTCTCTAGAATAATAGTTATTCTCCAGGGCACACTCCATGGAGTCCTGTTCTCTCCGAAGTCTCTTTTTGGTAGAGAATCCATTTCCATTGTTTCAATTACCACTGCTGTGTTGATAAGTGCACAGACTTCTTATTTCTCCAACTCTTTTTTGGGCTTTATTTGCCCAAACTCACAAGCTTGAAAGAATGCACTCATAACCCTCCTTCAAAACTGGCTTTCTTTCTTATCTTCTGTGTTTTCTAATTAGATTAATATTTAAGAGTAAACTGGGAGCTCTGAGTTTGGCATCACTGAATCCTAGGGCTTATTATGATACTTGGCAGAGAATTGCTAGGTGATATTTATTGTAATGTAGTATCATATAACAATTGTTATGTTTTATCAGAAGCCTCAGTGTACATATTTAAATATAATTATATTATTCCTCTCCACTGCTACTTTGCTAAACTAAGTGCTTATCAAATCATGCCTGCTTTATTGTACAAGGCTTATGATTTTTATTCCCTGATTTCAGATTTTCCTTCATAACCCACTCTCCAACCCATTCTGCAAATATTTTCCAGGTTATTTTCCTCCACATTCATTATGTTGCTCTGTTGTTCAAATTGTCCATCACTATTCATTTTCTACAGATACTCTTCATATTCTCTTCTTACTATTCTTTACTTCTCTGCTACTAAGCTTCCTCCAGGCAAGCTGATCCTGCTGTGATGTTTTTTTATTTTGTTATGCCTATTTCCTGCATCTGAAATGCCTTCACCATTTTGATTTTCAAGACCAATCAAATCTTTGCAAATTTTAATCTACTATGGTAGTTCATTTCTAAGTTGAATACCAGTAGAACCAATAATCTGTATCAGTCTTTTCACTTCTATTTAAATATAATTAGTTAACTTACTCAACACTTACTGATAACTAATCATGTGTCAAGTACCGGCCTAAAAATTGTGGGTATATCAGTGAACTAGAGATTTCTAGTGGAGGGTAAGACAAAGAGGCAATGAAAACCTAGTGTGGTAAGTTGGTAAGAGAGGAACAGGGGCTCTGGGAGCACATAGGTGGGCAACCTATTTTGGTTGAGGAGGGGTGCCATAGAAGGCTAACTAACTATATGTTGTGATATCCAATCAGAGGCCTGGAAGATAAAAGTGACTCAGGAAAAAGAAGGGAGTATAGAGAGGAAAACATGCATTCAAAGACCCAGAGTTAAGAGATAACATGGCTTATTTGAGAAACTGAAATAGTTCAGTTGAAAGGAACAAATAATCTTAGGCAGAACATAGGTCAGGGGGAGAGGAATTATATCTCTTGTACTCACCAGTTTACACTTAGTCCCTGATAGTGTGCTCAATAAATATTTTTGGATACAGTAATACATGGAGATAGGAAGATGCTTTTTCCACTGAATTAACAGGAAAGGAGAAAAGGATACTACAGATAAAGATTAAGAATATGCAGTCCCTACTTTCATGCCAGGACACTAAAGGAGTTCTCATCTTCAATTTATTTCAATAAAAAAGAAAGTGTGAGCATTGACCAAGAATGAATAAAATAGTGAGCTCGGAGATTTGAGGAAAGTCATGGTGAGCTCAGAGATTTCAGAAGTTTTGAAATAGCAATTAGGGAAAATGGAAGAGATAATTGACTAGAGAAATGCAGGCAAGTTGCAAGGAATAGTTGATTGTCTGGTTAAGGTTTAGCAGCTATTACCATTCTAGTAAATTTTTTTCTTTAGCAATTCTTAGTAGTCTAGGTACAAGCACAGAAAATGTAAGCAGTTAGATTAACTCACTTTACAAATTAATCTTTTATGTGCCTTTACCTTCTCTCTTCAGCTCTATTATATAATCCTAGAAAGTAGGGACTGCATAAAATTGACCATGTTGAGCACAGTGCTGGCATATAGTAATTGTTCAATAAATATTTTCAGAATGAATTAGTGATTGATGTTTTTAAAGACCAAACAATCACATGACATAGGTGATTGTGTACTTTTGATGTAGGTGTACTTTTAAATGTCATGCATTTCACATTAATAGAAATGTGTATATTTTAGCTGACTGCTATAGAAGGAATAATAGTACTTTTGTTTATGTTCCCCAGGAGTGTTATGAACAAAGTAGATACTCCAAAAGTAATTTGTAAATTTAATTAATGACAAATACAGATCACTGAAACCTGTCCCCATAAGCATGCTTTAATGAACTATGTAAGAAAGGTCTCAGGCTGGTAAAACATGTGATGAGTTACTTCATTCATTCATTAAAAAATATTCAGCTCCAGGATATATTAGTTTCCTAGGGATGCTGGAACAAAGCGCAACAAACTGGGTGACTTAGACAATAGACATTTATTGTCTGACAATTCTGGAGGCTAGAGGTCCAGATCAAGGCATCAGCTTCTTCTCAGGTCTATGAAGGAAAATCTCTTCCAGGCCTTTCAATAAGCTTCTGGTGCCTTGCTGGCAATTGCTGACATTCCTTGGCTTATAGATACATTACCCCAACTCTGCCTTCATCTCCATGTGATGTTCTCCCTGGGTGTGTATCTGTCTCTGTGTCTGACTTTTCTCTTTTTATAAGACCACCAATCATATTGGATTAGGACTCCTATTAATGACCTCACCTTAAGTTGATCATAAGCCCAAACTCCATTTTTATAAGGTTACATTGACAGGTACTGGAAGTTAAGACTTCAAAACCTTTTTTGGGGGACACAATTCAACTCATGACATTAGCACCTAGAAGGATAAGTATGAATTGGATACAGTTCCTGTCCTCAAGGAACTCACATACCAGGGTGGAAGGAGTGACAAGTAAACAGAATAGAAACCAGAGCTGTAGGAATGACAGAGAGCCAGGTCAGGGACAGCTGAGCAGAGCTGTCTTGAAAGACTAGAAGAAGAGAGGCAGCAAGGGCGTCTAAGCAGAGGGAGGGAGTAGCCTTTAGAAAGGCACAAAGAGCCTTGATCACTGTGATCGAAGGAGTGAATGGGTGTAGGGGGAGACAAGGAGAACTGAAGCTGGAGAAGGTAAGGGCCAGAGCTGCTGGGTTGGGTTTGGACCTTATATTAGCAGCAATAGGAAGCCTTTGAAGAGTGTTTTTTCACTGAATTTTTTGAAGAGTTTTAAGCAGGAAATGACAAGTACAGATGTGGTCTCTCCCAATTTACCTCATTAGTGTTAGTTGTGTGGTGTAATGACAGATTAACGGCACAAACCCTGGCTCTCTCATCTAAAAGCTTTGTGGCTTTGTAACAAGTTATTTAGCTTCTCTCAGCATCGGTTTTATCATGAGGATAACAGTTTCCTCATAATATCACAGTGATAATTAATTATAATAATATATGAAAAGGAACCACACAGCATAAGTACTAGTATTAACAGAATATCCATTCCCTTTGCCTTCCCTCTTAGGACTGTAATGAGAGTCAAATGTGATAATTCTTTATAAACATTATATATAACATATTTATATATAGGTATTATTAATGTATAAAGTATGATAAAGTACTAGAATATAAAATGTTATCAGACACACAAGTATGAGATCACTATCACTTCATCTTATATTTTATTTCCCAAACTCTCTTAAAATACTCATTTGTCTTTACAACTGGATTTTTCCCATGGAAGAAAATGAGACTAAATATAGATCTGGGTTCTAATCTCTTACTCTTTTCTAAAAAAAGATTTTACTTATTTATTTTTAGAGAGAGGAAGCAGGGGAAGAGAGAAAGAAAAACACTGATGTGAAAGAGAAACATCAATCAATTTCTTCTCATATGTTACCAACCAGGAACCAATGCACAACCCAGGCATGTTCCCTGACCAGGAATTGAATCAATGATCTTTTGGTTTTTGGCTAATCCTTTACTCTTTAAAAAATTTTTAATCTTCACTAGAGGGCCTTTTTTTCATTGCTTTGAGAGAGAGAGAGAGAGAGAGAGAGAGAGAGAGAGAGAGAGACACATACATCATTGGATTGTGACAGGGGAATGGACCCACAACCTAGGTATGTGCCCTGACTGAGAATCAAACTGCAACACTTCACTGTGCCTGAGGATGCTCCAACCAACTGAGCCACACTGGCCAGGGTTAATTCCTTACACTTCTGTCACCTTCTTAGTGAATCCTCCCCAGTTATTGTACACATAGTGTAAGTCATGAGTTCTTTATTGCTCAGAATCTCTATCAAGGTTGCACATGTATATAATATGAAATTTAATGAATAATGTCTATCCATTTGGAACTGTGCTGGAATGGGTAGCACAATTCCAAATGTACAGAAATATGAGCATATCTCAATGATTGATACAAGTAGCTCTTATCTTTTGGATATATAGGTCCAGTGATTTTGGGATGTGGGTCTATTTGAGACAGTTGTGAGGATTTGGTGTAATCACTATTCTAGAACATTCCTCACTTACCAAAGGACCATGAAATTCTTTTTATAAGTATATTGGACAATATTAGAGAAACAGCTACACAATAATACTTGTGATAAAATGGGTAATGTGATGAGAACTTTAGTGTTTTAAGAGAAGTGGAAGAGAGGAAAACAATAAAAAAACCTTGACAAGTAAAGTCAGGTGAATTTATACCACCACACTATCAAAAAGATTAGACATTAACCAGGTGAGCATATTTGAGAAGAATCCTGGTGGGAAATATAGGTATGCAAATGTGCCAAGGTGAGAAAAACAGAGAATGGCACTTTGGGGAAACAAGTCAGCATTGCAGAGGGTTGTGATTTCAAACTAGGAGGAGTGGTAATATCTAACCAATGGCTTTTAAAGAGAGGCATGTAAAAGTGTGTAAATAGGCACAACCTTCCCAAATATTATTTTATTTGAATGATGCATTAATTTTATAAAGCATGGTTTTCTCTCCTACAAGTTCACAGAAGATTATAAACAAATAAAGGAAATAAAGAGCAGTAATTAACTCATGGGGCATATTAAAGCCACATTATATATAAATGAAACCAGTCACAATTAAAAAGAGGTTCTTTACTACATTCTTTTGTTATTTTATTTTTTACGGTGCTTGGGGCCAAGTCTCCTTCTCTTTTGTAAAGGTTTTATTTATTTATTTTTAGAGAGAGGGGAAGGGAGGGATAAAGAAAGGGAGAGAAACATCAATGTGTGGTTGCTTCTTGTGCGCCACCCACTGCCCGGCGACCTGGCCAGCAACCCAGGCATGTGCCCTGACTGGGAATTGAACCAGCGACCCTTTGGTTTGCAAGCCAGTGCTCAATCCACTGAGCCACACCAGCCAGGGATACATTCTTTTCTTTAAAAAAGATTTCATTTATTTATTTTTAGAGAGACGGGAAAGGAGGGAGAGAGAAGGGGAGAGAAACATTGATGTGGGAGAGAAATGTCAATCGGTTGATCTTGTACACCCCCAACCAGGGACCTGGCCCACAACACAGGTATGTATCCTGACTGGGAATCAAACCAGTGCCCTTTCAGTCTGCAGGCCAGCACTCAATCCACTGAGCCACACCAGCCAGGGACTTTATTACATTCTTGTAAAAATCCATTTGTTTTTTCATTTTCTAATTATCATTCTAAAGTAAAATAGTTGAAAAAATGTCTTCTATTATCATGCATATAATCAAAATGGAGTTTCTAAATTTATGCCTTGAATAAAAGAGCAGCAAATCTTTTAGTTTCATTTATTCAATAAGCTATTTTTAGAATAATGTCAATGGTCACTGGTGATCTAGTACTTCACATGAATATTGTATTTTTATACCAGAAAATAATCCTTCGAATTATCCATTTTGGTACTGACAAAATGGCCACATTCATTCACTGGTCCCTACCATTTTAAAGGAGAAAATGGATAATGCAGGTAAGAACAACAAAAATTTGTTCAGTGTTTACTATGTGCCAGGTATGGGTGTAAGCATTTTAGCACTTTACATATTATCTTTCAGTCATTTAAAAATGTCATTACATTGGCTCTGACCTCTTTTCGTTCCGATGAGAAGTCAGTAATAATTGTCGTAGTTCTCCTGCATGTAAGGAGTTTCCTCTGTCTGATTGCTTTTATGGTTTCATCTTTGGTGTCCTACAATGTCTCTGTGTCCCTGTGTTCTGTTGGTGTTACAGTTTTCTATTTGATTGATTTGTATTTGTCCTGTTTGGCATTTACTGAGTTCCTTGGATCTAAGTGTTGATACTTTTTAATTTTAATTTATTATCTTATTACATTTTTCTTAAAAAAATTCTTTTTATTGTTGTTCAAATACAGTTGTCTCATTTCACTGCCACCATTTTTCCCTGTCTCACCCACCGCTACCTCACACCCTTAATCTTCCCCACTTTGGCTTTGTCCATGGGTCCTTTATACATGTTCTTTGAGGACCCTTCCTTTTCTTTCTCCCATACTTCCTTCCCCCTTGCCTCTGGTTACCATCAGTTTGTCCTTTATTTCAATGTCTCTGGTTATATTTTGCTTGTTTGTTTGTTGTATTGATGTTTTTAATTAAATTTGTAAAAATTTTAGTCAATATTTTTTCTTTTCCTATTCATTTTCTCCCTCCTTTCTTTGCAAGGCTCCAGTTACACATATGTTGAACTGCTTAATATTGTCTTATATATCACTGAAGCGCTGTTCATTTTTTTCATTCTTTTTTTCCTCTTTGTTTTAGGTATGTTTAAATCCATAGGTTAACAATAATAATAGAAATTATAAACAGGATAATAATGCAACTAATTGGTTACCTTTTGAGGATGTAAGAGAACCAATTCATTATCTTGTGAGCTGTGCAAATAATAGGAAAGAATCTTTCACTTACCCTGCCTTTTCTATATGAACTTTACAACTGTACTAGATGAGAGGAAGTATGCCATTATAAAATAATTTCAGATAATAAATGAAAACAAATTGATAGAGTTACAATATTACCATTTGCTCCTCTAATAAAACATGTTTGAGAGTTGAATGTTAATATCAATTAACATTTAAAAAGAGTGAAAATTAGCATTGCTTTCTTCCTTCTGAAAGAGCATATTATCACTTATAGTTGTGCCAAAGGGATCACCTGATTATGCCTCTCAGTCCAGCTGCCAATCTGTGGAAAATACAGAGGAGAGAGAGACATATTGAACGACATCATGAGTGTATTCAGACATATGGGCTGGAAAATTCAACGGGACACATGGCTTGGGTTCTTCAGCAGATAAACTATAAGGAAAATAGATGGAGTGGGATTCATCTCCAACGAAGACAGGCAACGTGGAGAGATGAAGAGAGACAACATATTAAGATCTATTAAGCTACAAAATTGACAAGACTAAAATAGAGTGTCTGGGGATGTATAAAAGAAACAAATGGATGATAAAAAATGTAAGGATGTGATTACTATGAAAGGCAGGTGAGGAGTTCCTTTTGGCAGGTAGAAAGGAACTCTGATTATAGTGGGGTGTATAGGAAAGCTTCTGGGGCTGGCAAAGCTCCAGACTTGTTCCAGGTGGTGGTTATAGGATGTTTGCCTTCCAGTAATTATGTAGAAATAATTCAGTAAGCTAGATATTGACTTTGTGTGGCTTTCTGTATCTGTGTTGTGTTTTACAATAATATGATAGAACATACACACTGTATTGTTCACTATTCTCTTTGTGTGTATGCATCTATAGAGATCACATACAAATTAGGAAAGAAGAAAAAAGTCTTTTCAAAGCTGACTTTAGTTTGAACTGGCTGTTTTAGAAGCATGTAAAATGTCCTGGGAGGCCAATGATAGATTTTTTTTTTAATTAGAGAAAATTTCTGGGTGGACTTTAATTGTGTCAAAATAGGCCTCAAGAATGAGCTAACTGAGAATCAACAAAACAAAAAGAGAACTACGTTACTTCACAAAATAGAAGATCAGGAATTTTGGAATGCTTTCCTGGCAGTTATAGAGAGGAATGATGTAAGTAGAAAAAATTTTTTTGAGAGAGAGGGAGTGTTGTGTCCCCCAAGAAGATATTTTAAGTTCTAACCACAGTACCAGTGACCTTACTTGAAAGACTCTTTAGATGACTGGGGTAAGATGGGGTCATCAGAGTGGGCCCTAATGTACCATAACTATGTCTGTTTAAAAAGGGGAAATTTGAACACAGAAACAGACACATGCACAGAGAGGACAGCATGTGAGGATAAAGGCAGAGATATGATATATCTATAAGCAAAGGAATGCCAAAGATTGCCAGCAAACCACGGGGAGCTAGGAGAGAGGAAGGGAGCAGATTCTGTCTATAGTCTTCAGAAGAAACCAGCGTCTTAGTCTTAAAACTGAGTTTATCCTCCATAACTGTGAGCCAATACATTTCTGTTGTTTAAGTCTACCAGTTTTTGGTACTTTGTTATAGCAGCTCTGATAAACTAATACAAAGAAAAAGCAGGCTGTGGGTAAATAATGACAAATTCTGGGTTAAGGGGATGTGGAGAGCAGGATAATAAAATAGCATCGGTCCAAACAAGATAGCATAAAGTATGTAAAACAAAGTGGAGTCACTCTTGTCAACCATGGTGGCTGTCTGTCAGCCACGACACGTTGGTTGTAGAGGGAAACTACCTAAGTCATAGCAGACACATCTGGTAAGGAGACACACCTAAGATATCTACACATGTGACCAGAACAGCCATGTCTGCAGAGTGGGACCACCCACAGATAGGCACCTGGGGAAGTTCCCCACTTGCCATCATGGGTACCAAGCAGAACAGCCATGTACCACCCGTGGGTCCTGGGCAGATTCCCCACTTGGCATTAGGGGTGCCAAAATACTTATCGATAACCCAGAGGGGTGGAGTACATCACTTTCAAGGTATAACTGAGGCAGGCTCCAGACCACTGCTGAGACAGCTGAGCTCCACACACCAGAGTGCGGCCCCATGCCGTGCTGACCTCCCTTGACACTGGCTGCCAGAGGCTCTGCCTGCTGGACTGGGAACTTCATTTGCCCTGCTGCCCACCTGGCTCCAGAGATCCTTCCTTACAAGATGGCTCCCTTGCCCACCGTGCTCTCTTCCGGACCTGCAGACTGAGACTCTGGGACTTGGATTCGTTATCTCCCATTGACTGCTCTGTGTGTGTGTGTTATATTTCTCAGATCGTAGAGTATGAGTAGGATATTAATGTATGTTGATGTTCTACTTTGAGTGTACCTGCATTTGATAAAAGCTGTGTGTGACTATTGTCTATTCCTTGGTGCTGGGCTGCTCAGCAGGCAGCTAGCTGAGCAGTTGCCTGGCTGACTTATAGGAAAGTCTGTATCATGAACTTACACTTGTGACAGGGGAAAGGCACCAGGGAGATTCCCTGTGGTGAGACGACTGAAGAACTGTGAGATTAGAGGTAGCCAGGAGACAATCTGAAATGCTGAGAAGGGTGCAGGAATTCCCACAGCATGCAGGTTGAGGGTCTGAACATTTAGTGGGAAATTAAAGAAAAGCATGATTCCAGAAGGCAGAATAGTTTGTGACATTAAAGTTATAAATCGAGGCATATATGGAGAATTGCATGTGTTCAGGCATTACAGTATTTATGTTTATTAATATATACATGAGGAACAACTGCATTTATGCAGGGAAGAAATATGTGCTACTGAAGAAATACAAATGTGTATATATTTTTGATAAACACATAATAAACCTATTTTTATTTGTATACTTGTTTATATATAAATATGTATACAGAGATAATGTGAATATATATGTCTCAGTGTGAAAAAGATAAAAAAACTTACTCTTCATTCAAAGCCTTCTCTCTTTCCCAGCTGGAAATAAAACCAATTGAAAGGCAGCTGAAAAGATGAAATCATTGTTGAGGACAGGCGCACAAGGAAAGCAGTTTTCTTTTAAAGGTTTTGAAGTTGCAAGTTATTTCTGTAACTCTACCGCTTGGCTATTTTTCTTTTTTTCACTTTCGGTGTTTGTCTTTCATGCCTTGTGGGCAAGGGCGTTTGTACTGCTACCTGCGTAGCCCCTTTGCAATAATGCCTCCCATTTCAACCCCCTCTGGGCAGCTTCTCTGCATATAAAGACCATAAATTATAACTATTACCATTAAATGATTGTGTTGGCAGCTCTGTTTTTTACATTTTCAAAGCCTAATGTACCAGACAGGGGCCAATTACAGGGTGACTTCTCACTATGGATACTATGCAACTGTCCCTAATGTCAAGAGAACTGGGCCTCTCCATTTTCTTCCTAAATCAGTAGGTTGGGCAGCTGGGTGTCCCGAATTAGCACATGGGCATTGACAGCTACTTGACAAACAGGAAGAGGGACCGTAAGAGATGAGTATTTAATTCTAGAACACAGACAGTAAGAGCTGGCATTTGTGGAAGTCTGCTATGGGCTAGCCTCTGTACAACAGTTATTATCTTATTTAAATGGGAAAACCACACTTGATATTGGTATTATTGTTCTCTACTTACAGAAAAAGTTGCTGCAAATCTGAGGATTTCTCTGTTTATAGATATCTCCTATTAAGGATCATACACAGAGCCCTGGCTGGTGTGGCTCAGTAGATTGGTGGCCTGTGAACCAAAGGGTCACTGGTTTGATTCCCAGTCAGGGCACATGCCTGGTTGTGGGCCAGGTCCCCCACTGAGGGCACACAAGAGGCAACCACACATTGATGTTTCTCTCCTCCTCTTTTTCCTTCGCTTTCTCTAAAAATAAAATAAATAAAATATTTTTAAAAATAAAAAAAAAATCTTACACAGAAATTGAACCTCGTTTGACAACCAAGCCTGTACTTTTTCCAATGCACCATGCTGACAAAGCAAAATGATTACAATCTGCTATGAGATATAGTCTTTTCTCTCCAACAGTTCATGTTTCAACCTAGTCTTGACAGAAGAACTAACCCTGGTTGTGCTGCTGCAGGAGTTCTCAAGAGAAAGTGCTGACAGGTTTGAGACGTCCACCAGTCTGGTCTTTAACCAGCTGTTAGTGGGAGGATATTTCTCTTTGAGTCTGTCAGCAGCCACTGCTGAGGAAATACGAGTCCATGACAGCACCTGCAGGTGGAACTCCAGGGAGAGAATCACTGCCACCCGGGATGTCCAGTTACCTTGGACATGTGGTAACATCAATTAGACGAAATACTTAAGTTTTTTTTTAGCTATCAATATGTAACTTCATTTTTTTCATTGTTCTTTGCTCTTAACTGTGTATACAAGCATTTCTTGAACACATCAGGGAAGAGGTGACCTTGAGTACAGCACAGGCAAAATTTCAGGTGTCACATAGTTTCAAGTTTCACTGCTATTACATCCGGGGATGCTCTTCTGTCAGATTACAGATATTTGAAAGAAACTGCAATACTAACAAGTGAAGCTTGTTAAAAATATCCAGAGCATCTTTCCTCTGACCCCAAACCAACAAAATCAAACATGTGACCAAAGGGTCAGCACATCTATTCTTTAGCAACAGAATTAAGTCCTTGTTTATGAAAGTTTTGTGGGGAAAACAACGACATCATAAAACACACCCAAACACAGCAATGCTTAGTCTTTTTGATGTTAACTTCTGCAAAATGTGCTAGGTGAGCAAAACCACAGGAAGGACTGTTGTACACAAAAGCTGATGAAAAATCATGTGGCTCTCTGCGACTGAAGGAAAGCCCCACTGGGCCGGGGAAATAAGGACTCAGCTGGGAGCAGGAGAGGAGGAGTCTATTTGTCATTCTCCTTTTCTCCCAAGGAGATAGAAATGTAAACAAAGCAGACATGATTTTGCATTATCTTCTGACTTCTGAGCAAAAGAAGAAGTATCTTTTCAAATACTGAAACAATGGTCTTCGTTGAAATGTTTTTGAAAATGAAAGAGCAGAACAAATTAAAGAGAAAACAACAACAGACATATGTGCTTTGAGGGCTGGGTAGTGGGAAGGAGGCTGCCTGACATGCTTTTAAGGAGCACACCTGGGAGTTAAGATAGTGTATTGGGCAAGATGCTTTCAAAGGTGGTGACTAAAATATTGATGCAAAGCCCCCAAGAAACAATAATAAATAATTCTCTTGTTGCTTCTGGTTGGGGCAACCCAGCTTGGGAAACTTGAGAATGTGGAAGCAAAAGCCATTAATGAAAGAGGCAGCTTCTTCATTTAAAAAATAAAGTTGTTTTGAGAATTAAAGGAGCTAACAGATTATTATTCTCTTTCCTTAAACTACTACTAAAGTACTGTAAGGCTATCTGTAGTCTTTGGAGGGTGAAAACTGGAGGAGTCAGTGAGTTACTTCACCCATAGTGAAATTGTCAATAGCCCGCAGAAAACTAAGTATAATGTTTCAAAATACTGAACCACCAAGAAAAATAATGGTTTCCTAAATTTAGTTTTCAATCGGTTATTTCCTGAATATTTTTCTCAAGGACGTTAACTGTTAACACTTTCTTGGCTATGATATTCAGAAATTCTCTAAATCATTATGCTATTGTCTGGTAATAGAAGTAATAAGGATAAATAATAAGCAACCATTGCTTCATTTAATCCTCACAACAAACCACTAATAAGGTAGATTCGTTTCTATCTATAAAAGAAAAAACTGAGGGCTACTAACATTTGAGGATTTCACATAAGTTGACAAGTTAATGAGTAGAAAAGTCAGGATTTGAACCCAGGTATATCTGACTCCATGGCCTATGCTTTTCCCCCATGTGACAGTGCCTGCTTTTCTACAAAGGGAACAATTTTAGAGTTTAAAATCATGAGAAAGATCTGTATTTCTAAGTCTCTCAAATGCTAAAAATGAATCAAACTCTCTAAACTGTAGTTAAAGTTCTTAAAAATTTCACATTTAATGAAAGGTACTTATTCATCCTTAGTGCAGATTGAAGGGAAACAGAAAAGATACAGCCCTTCCAGCTTAGCAGCATTATGAAGAAATTTGTAAACACTATTCAACCACTTGTCATTCACATGGCCTTTTAGTTGAAGGTTGCTTGCTGGGTTGGTTGGTGGTTGAAAACTAAGCTTCTATGGTTGAACACTTGCATTTTGACAGCATGTTCCAAAGGAAAAATTGGGAGAAGAGAGTTGGGTCAGAAAAGAGGAAAAAAAAAAACAAAAAAAAAACGAAGCAGTTAAGATCAGAGTAATTTTCTATTTATTAAACTTAAAAAGATTTACAGGAGAAATTGAAATGTGAGCCTGGCTTAAAGGGTGAGCTACATGGATATACGAGGTCTGTCCAGAAGGTACCCAGCCATGTCATATGAAAATAGAGACCTTTATTGAAGAAGATACAAGAAACATTGTACATAGGACAATGATGTATTGGTCCCCTTCAAAGTAGGCACCTTGGTACCTCACATAGTTCTTTCAATTGCCATCAGCTGCCTGTCATATTTTCCTGAATCTCATAGATGGTATGAAATCCCTTCCCTTTCAAAAGTGATTATAATTTTGAGAAAAGCCAAAGTTACAGGGCACCAAATCTAGGCTGTAGGGGGTGCTGAGTCACCTGGGTGATTTGATGTTTCACAAAAAAACTCTGCATGAGATGTGATGCATGAGCAGGTACGTTGTTGTGATGAAGCTGCCAATTATCAGCTGCCTATAGCTGCAGCCTTCTGAATGAATAGTTTCTGTGGAAGAAAGTTCAAGCTTAACACAAAATTTGATGCAGTCTTTTGCTTTACTCACCCTGTCATTTCTTAATGTGATGGCTACACAGTACACATGCTCACTTCAGTCTATAGCGCCCACTGAATAGTGCAGTGAACTCATCATTGTTCACACATGCAAATTCCAGTCCACTCTCCTTGGCTGGAAGGTTACATTGATGTTGTAGAAACCATTCTTGTTATATTAACAATGGTTTAACTTCTTCTGGACAGACCTTATATAAAGGTAAATTGGCACAAACAGGCCCAGAAAGAGAAAACATAATACGGAAGGAGGGAATTGGTAAGAACACTAAGGTGGGGGTGTTACAAGGTATAAGAAATGAGTCCTGTTGACAATGATCTTGTGGCTTGTACTATAATATAATGAAGTTGAGGGGAGCAAAGACTTCTACCTCCCAGGACTATCAGCCAGGTCCTCTGACCCATGCTTACCTGTCCAACCCTGGCTTATGCACCTTTTCCCCAACTCACTATGTTGTGGTCAGTGCTCTGTTCTTTACCTAACAAGCTCTTTTCCACTTCAGGGCTTTTCTATCTGCTAGTCTTTCTGCCTGAAGCATTCATTTCTTATGCTTCATAAGGAAACCTTATACTTAGTGAATCAGTTTAAGGATTACCTCCTGAAAACACCTTCTCTGACCTTAATTTCTATCATCACACACTTTTCTTATCCTTCACAGCACTTTATAATTTGTATTCACATATGGATGCACCTGTATGCATTTGTTTCTTCATATATTAATTTACTTTCTGTCTTCCCTAAAGAAAAAGCTGCTGTGAGAACAGAGACCAATGTCAGTTGTGGGATCTTGGGTAAGTAACTTAAAATTTCTGAGATGTAGTTTCTTGAATTATAAAACTGGGCAATAATAGTACCTATCTTATAAAATTATTCAGAAGAAAAATTAACATTAATTAGAATCAACACAAATCTAAAACAATAGGTTTTGAAATAAATCCAAAAATATTCCCACATTTGGAATTAAATTTGGAATCAAGTTTACACATGAGTTGAAAAGGGGATGATGCCAAATTGGTTTTGTCAGTCTCGGATGATTCCCTTCAACTTAGTTTAGAGAGATGGCTTCTCTCTGGGTTGACTCAGAGCTCTTGCTGTATGACTTCTGGATTGTGAGGGTAAAAAAATCTGGCTAGTTGCCTTTACCTGAAAATGTAAAGTGAAGATTATATCTAGAATTGTTCCACCTGGGAGCAGAGAAAAGACTGGGTGCTGCAATGGGACAGAACAGAAATTTCCTGGACAACAGGGAAAAGTGCATGTACCCCATGGACTAGATGTGGTGCCAGCGGTGGGCAGCTGGTCAAGTATCCTCATTAAAAGGACTCCATTCAAGGGGACCGCCTGCTTCTAAACAGAGGGAGGGGGCACTGATTGCCCAGGGCTGAGGGAGAGAGTTAAATGTAGCCATGTAGAAGAAGTACTGCTTCCATCCAAAAGACCACAGTGTTGAGTTGGCCAGAAGGAAGAGCTCTAAGGAACTCACAAATGTCTCAGGAAGGAGGAAGCACCAGATTACGCATGTGCTTTTCTAAGGGTATCGAAACCAGATTACAATGATCTCATGCTATAAAACTATGTCCTTTATGACATAGTTTAAGAAAGGTGTAGAAAAAGAGGAAGCAAAGAATTTGAGCAAAGAGGCAAATCATTGCAGATATGTTGGTCTGAGGCAAGATGGAGCTGAAGAGGGGAAGGCATTTTAAATCATATGAGGGCTCAGAGTTTTTATTTTACATTTAACTGCATTAAAGTTATGGGAATGGCACTTTGGAGTAGACTGTAAATTATAACAAGTGACGTGACTGAGATGCTATCAAAGGCAGGGTGAATTTATCCTGAGCCTGGTTTGTGGGAGGACAGTGAAAGAAAAATAAAGTTGGTTTACATTTTTACCTTACTAAATCCAGTTCATTCAACAAACTAAATACGAATTGATACAAAAATACTTCAAACAGCAATGGAGTTTCATGAACAGAAAAGATCTCAATATCTGGCACACAGTAGGTGCTTGGTATGTATTATTCCTCATTGTTATGTATTGCTCCTTTATTTCAAAGACAAATTCTTCCAAAAATATAGCATAAAATTTTAAATAATGTTGAAGCTCTTCCTTAAATATTCTACAGAATATTTCATACCATCATAACTGAGTCCTTTACAGAATAAAAACCTAGATAGAAGTCAGTCTTTCCTCGGTATGATTTATTATAAGATTAATTGAGGTTCTGGGAAGTTTCTTCATCTCAAGGTTAAAATGCAAGAGCATATAAATTTGTACCCAGTGCACTGTACCCACCCTCCTACAGGAGTCAGCAGCCAGAGAGTCAGAGCCCTCCCATAAATCAGAAAGATTGCTCATAGAAACAATGATGGGCCTGTCTGGCGCCCTCAAATTGAGTGTGAATGGAGTGGAAGACCACCTCATGCTTTTTCTGGGGAATTTTTTATAGTTATCTTAAGTGATTGTCTGTGTACAAATTGCCTCATGCTCATATTCTCCAAAATAGCTCTTCTTTGTCTTCCACCTACCCTCTGACTTAGACTCTTGCAGGTGAACATGTCTCAAGACACGAGTCAAATGAGGCTTCTCAGTAACAAGACTCTGAATCCTTGTGGTAACAAAGAGCTCACTGTGCTCATAACAAGGCCCCATGTTCTAGCATCAGGTAGTTCTCATTGTTCTTAAACTTTTCTTTTCACTAAGCCAAGGTCAACTACCCAATCACACCTATTCTCCCTAGTTCTGCCTTCCATATTGACAATGCTTTCATGTTATAACACCTTTCTCATTTCTCACCTTTCTCAAATGTGCGTTGACACATTTATTGGTCACTTATTCCATGAGAGCTGCTTTTGTAGGTGCTTAAGGGCACAGCAATGAACTAAGCCAAGTGTTCTGCCCTCTGGTGGGTGGGGGGGGGCTTCTACTCTATTTAAACAAATGACTAAATTATTAATATAATGCCTGGTGGTGATACATGCTATGAAGAAAAATAAAGCCCTGAACATAGTGAGGGAAAAAGCCATGTGAACATCGGGGGAAGAGTGTTCTAGACATAAAGAACAAATACAAAGGCCCGAGGAAGAAACATGGTTAGAACTTTGGGTCAACTACAAGAAAGCCAATATGACCGAAGCCTCACGGGTAAAGAGTGAGAGGAAGTAAAGTCAATGAGGCAGCCACGCACTTGCAGACTGTGGTAAGGCCATAAGGTTTGATAACATGGAAAGAGAAGTTAATGAATAGTTGGAAGCAAAAAGTTGAGTGAATATAATCTGATTTATGCTTTTAAAAACTATTTCTGGTTATTTTTTAGAGAATAATAGATTGTAGAAGAGGGAAAGTGGAAACACAGACTAGTTTGAGCATAATACAATAGCCTGGGCAAGACGTGATGGTGGTTTGAATTAAGGCAGCAAGAGCAGACTTGGTGAAAAGTGACTTGAGTCAAGGTTTATTTTCCAGGTACAGTTGACAGGATTTGCTAATGAAGTGAATGCAGAGGATAAGAAAGAGAAATCAAGGACAACTCATACATGTTTGTCCTATGCTCCTGACTGCCATTTAATGACTTCTGGAAGAACATAGGAAGAACTGGTTAAAATTTAGTCATTGGACCAGATTAAATGACTTAGGAAGAGAGGTAGCTAGAGAAATAAGGAGGTGCCACCACTGAGTCCGAGGAAACGCTAGGCTTTAGAGGTTAAAAAAAAAGAAAATGTTTGAAAACCTCTGTAATTTCCTTCCCTCAACTTAATCCTCACATATCTTTTGAGATCATATTATTGGAAACCCAAAGTAGCTTTTTTCCTGGAAAAAATATCTGATATCCTTTGTGAAAATGAAATGTTATTGCTAGGACTTGGGAACTAAGGTAGAAAAAGTAAGCCAGAAGCCTCAAGTTGTTTTTTAAAAACACTGTCTAAATAGATTAAATGTTCTGCTCTAACTCAAAGGTATTGTGAATACAAATGGCAGGAGCGAAGTTGAAGCTTTTCACAATGAACTATTCTATTTTCCCATACTATTCTTAACAGTTATATTTTATTCTTGGGAAATTGTATTGAATTTATAACTAATGTCCAGAGTGATATTTGTTTTTCTTAAGTTTCCTTAAATCACAAGAGTTTTCTTAAGAAAAGTTCCAGATAAAAGTTTTAAAAGGTGTGAATCACAATAATGAGGAATTATACAACTGAGTAGGCATGATTCCTCATCAGATGGGTCATGGCACCTTTTGTGAATGAATAGAGACTAATTTCCAAGTGCTGAAGGAAAGAGTTAGATGGGAGCGATTCAGTTTCATCAACCAGTTAGTGAGCTGCCAAACACTCAACTGTCATATTTGGCTTCCAAGGACTCATCCAAAGTAAACAGCTTCTGAAGCCTAGTCTAATGGGGTCATCAGGAAATGATCACTATCAATCTGGCTAAGGGCCTCTGAAAAGCCTGTTGCCAGTAACAATCTGGAGTAGAAATGTGTATGACAGATAATCACACAGATGAATACTCTGCTGAGCTATTTAGAGCAATGAAGAAATCCATATGATAGTAGTCCTAAAAGATTTTAATTAGTTCAGGTAAATGCAGAGTCTCGAAGGGTTAGCTTCATATTGAATAAATAAGAAAAATAGAAATTTTATTTTAAATCTAGGCACAGAGAGTAGATACTTCAGAAAATTATGCACTTTTTGTTCTAACATCTCTCTCCTTTAAAAAAAAGGAAAAAAAGAAAAGAACCACACACTGTTTCAATTGCTCAGAAAATCCAAGTACAAATATCTGGGAAAGAACAGAGTATCAAAGAAAAAACAGTTGGAGTTTCTGAAGACAAGATCCATTAAAAAAAAGTCAGTTTTCTTTTTTTTATGAAGAGTAGGTTTGACAGACAGGGAAAACAACAGTTTTGAATCATCTTGGTTTAAGTGAGACTATTCAGAATGTGTATAGTATACTTATTTAAATGTGCAAAACTATGGTTAAGGCAGGACTGACTGAAGGACTGTACTTTTCAAGGCTTTACTAATTTTACAATGGACATTGAAGGAGAGAAGAAAGTCTTACTCATTATTATATTCCCTGGCCCATGGTGAGAGCTATTAAACTAGATTTTTGTTGAATGAGTTGAACTGAATCTATTCAGCATTTCTCTATCTAGGCAAACATTGTCCAGGGTATATATCAAGTGGTGTTTCTTTTGATTTCCTCCTGTGTTTTTAACACTTATATATAGGTTTATAAAAGTTAATGTTAGCTTATTTCTTATGACTGGTTTTCAATTCATTATAATAGTATTTTTCACTTTTTATAATCAGAAAATAAACCCTTTAAAAAAAACTGTGAATGCTCAACATCACTAATCATCAGAGAAATGCAAATTAAAACCACAATGAGATATCATTTTATACCTATTAGAATGGCCATCATCAATATATCAACAAACAACAGGTGCTGGTGAGGATGTTCTGCACTGTGGTGAGAATGCAGACTGGTGCAGCCACAGTAGAAAGCAGGATGGAGATTCCTCAAAAAATTAAAAATGGATCTGCCTTTTGATCCAGTGGTCCCACTTCTGGGAATTTGAAAGAGCATAAGCACCCCTATGTTCATTGCAGTGTTATTTTACAATCACCAAACTATGGAAGTAGCCCAAGTGTCCCTCAATAGATAAGTGGATAAAACAACTATGGGACATTTACATAATGGAATACTATTCAACCATTAAAAAGAAGACAGTTTTACCCTTTTGTGACAGTATGGATGGACCTGGAGAACATCATGATAAGTGACATAAGCCAGTCAGAGAAAGACAAATACCATATGATTTCATTCCTATGTGGAATCTAATGAACAAATTGAACTAAGAAGCAAAATAGAAACAGACTCATAGGTAGAAAGCAGGATGACAGCTAGGGGTAGGTTGGGTTGGAGATGGAGGAATTGATCCAAAAGGTAAAAAAGACTCATGGACATGGACAACAGTGTGGTGATTGTGGGGGTCGAGGGAAGAGGAGTATAAGGGGGTTATATTGTTATGGAAAAATATAATAAAAATAAATTAATTAATTAAAAATAAAAAATAAAACTGTGAATTCTGTTTTGCTGGTAGTAGTTATGTTGCCATGATATTTTCTTTTGTGTATCTTTACTCATCTTTGTATTTTTAAACTTTCTGTGTTTTCTTTAAAATTATTTTTTGTTATTTTAAAATATGTAATAAATGTACATGATAGAAACTTCAAAATGAACAAAGAGTGCATAGCAAAAAAGTAGTGTTCCTTACACACAGCTTCTTTCTCTGGGGCAACCACTGTTAAACAGATTCTTTTCTAGATGTGTTCTATCTATATTCAAATGTATTGTTTATTTTAATTTAGTGTTATATGGATGTATTAACATTTTTGTAGCCATTACTTTGTCATTTTTTGATACTAGAGACATTTTTTGCAATTAACTTTGTTATTTCATACATATACAAATTTATTTCCAGGAAGGAGTACTAAAAGTAGAATCCAAATAGTTTGAGCATTTAAAAAGTTAGAGGTATTTTAACATTCTCTCCAACATGATGGAGCCTGTTACACCATACCTGCCACCACAGCAAATGCCACAGTTTTTAAATATAGACAGATTAAAAAATGTACTTTTAATTTGCAATTCTTTCATTATAAGTAAGGTTGAACATCATGCAAAGGTCTGATAGATGTATTGGGAATATCTTTATGTTTTCTTTTAATGAAGAAAAGCTCCTAGTTTTAATACAGTTCAATTTACTCATTTCTACCTTTACTGCTGAATGCTTTGCTTATGAATAAAATAAAATAAAAGTTTGATTGTTAACTTATTTTAGTTTAGATTATAACATAAGATCCAACTTAATTTTTTAAGATAGATTCACAGTTTTCTCTTTATGACTTATTAAACAATCCATCTTTTCCCACTTATTCAAATACTATCTGTATCATATATAAATTTCTTGTCTATTTTGAATTTTCATAGTCTGTTACTTTGATATACCTTTTAACTTTTTAATTGTTATAGCTTTATAATATTTGAAAATATATGGTAGGCTAGGACCTATCTCCTTATTATTATTTTTTTTTCTAATTTTGTTGGCTATTCTGGCTTATTAGCTTTTCTAAATAAACTATAGAATGAAAATCTTCTTATTAGTATTTTCACTTTAAAATTTTAGTGGGAGGGCTGGGATTAGGGGAGTTTTTTTGGGGGAATACAGACGACTGTACTTGAACACTAGTAAAACTTAAAAAAACTATAAAAGTTAACTTAAACAAAATTTTAGTGTAAAAGTGAAAATTGACAGTTTTGATGTTGCATCTTTCTTTGTAATGTTCCCTTCTTGCATGTTCCTTAGCAGTCTTTCTAAAGTTACTTTTATATAAATTTCACATGTTCATTCTTAAGTGTTTAAAATTTTTGTTCCTAATGTAAGTGATGTATTTTCTTCCTTTATATCTTTTAATTGGTTACTGAGTTTATATATGTGCATATGATTTTATATGCTATTGATTTCTGTATATTAATTTTATAACTAGCCATGTTATATTCTTTAATTGTTTGAAATCATTTATTTTTGTATGATTTCCTTTGGTTTATGATCATAAATAAAGTTAAACATTTTTACCTTTTCAATTTATAATCAAATGTACCTTAAACAATGTAAATAGTTGTGATACAGGACATATTTTAAGAGAATTTGCATGGATGACAATATAATTTTTGAACCCTTGGCTGGGCCTAGTTACCTTGGACCACCAGCTCTTTTTTTCTTAAGGCCCTGGAGCTCCCATTTAGTATAGCTTTAAAATATTCCTCTTTCTCTTTATTTATTTAAGTCTGTGCTCACCATGATTATCTTAAGCTTTGCTCTTTGCCACTAATGTCAGTGATATCTATTTTTCCTGTTTATGATATATATATGTATAGCTTCTGTAATGATGGTATTTAGGCCTTTTATTGAGTTCCTTAGGTCTACAATTTTTCTTTGCACCTTGGTGTAAAGTGTTATAATTTTGTCTCTTAGCACTTTTTTCCCCCAGCACTTCTTTTTATTGAATTTATTTTCTTAAGTTGCTCTATAATAATAATTATGAGTAGTTTCTTTCTGTTCCATAATTTTAGATGGAGCCATTTGTCTTTTATCTTTTCTTTTTTCTACCCCCCCCCATGTCTTCTTTCTCTTGCAGGTTATGAGGACCAAGATTACATAGGGTTAATAGCCTGAATTCTAGAGCCAGATTGATTAGTATCCTGGCTCTGACACCATTAGTGTGATTTCAGGCAAGTTTTTGAACCTCCATATTTGAACATGTAATAAAAGTACTTCACGCAGAGTCTTGCAAGGACTAAAAGAGGTAAACAAATAAACACTTAGAGCAATGCCTAATACCTAGTAAGTGCTTAATAAATTAGATTATAATGGTGATGATTCTTTTTGGTTTTGATTATGGTGCATTTACAGAGTTACTAACTTTTTCTCATCCTGCTCATGCTTGGGCAGCCCACAGACAGTCTGTTTGCTCTGATACAGTGTATGCCATCAATTTACTCTTTTTTTTAAACTTATAATTATTTTGTTTTTATTTCAGACTTACAGTGGGGGAGGTATTCTAATCTGTGCCTGAGGCAAGAGCTGAAGAAGGAGCTGGGGAGAGCTCAATGGAGGTTGGAGTCAAGTGTGACATTTTTTTTCTTAGAACACCCAAATTCTGCCATCTTTTGAGATTCTTATTAAATGTGCAATGCCACGGTGCAACCAGTTGGGTAATTTCTGTAATTCAGGGTCTATGGCTACAGCAGCTTAACTTCTGTCAGATAATATCAGCTTTGCCACTCACTTCCCCCACCTTAGATTTTCCCAACAGCAAGTTTCAACTAATGTTTGAAAAAAGATAGGGCTGTCAGTCAGCATTCTCCTCTCCAGATCTAGTGCTGGCCGTGAGAAGTCTGGGGATTTCGTCAGTAAGCTACATAGTTGCAGGAGGAGAATGGGAGTCGAGAAGCAACTGACCTTTCAAAGCCTCTGCCACTGTTTCTTTCCTTCGTCATAGTTTTTAAGGGCTTTGCTTTGAGTTGTAATTATTCCTTCTTTCATCACTGTTAGCAAATGTTTTCATTGTTACCAATTTTCCTTATGGTTTGTTTATTTTGTGAGTTACTACAGAAGAAAATTTCTTTGAGCAGATAGGATTAATCTGCTCTCATAACCTGGATACCTGTTTTTCAGTAGTATGTACCAAATTTTTCAGACTATAAGATGCACCTAGGTTTTAGAGGAGGAAAATAGGAAAAAAAAATTTTTGAAGCAAAAAGTGTGGTAAAATATTTAATAACACAAATAACATAGGCCACTGCCTCCCCCCGCCCCCCACACAGTGAGCCTGGTAAACTACATTTGGACTATAAGATGCCCCAAATTTACTCCAAATTTGGGAGGGGGGAGAAAAAAAGTGCATCTTATAGTCTGAAAAATACGGTGCGGTGGAAAAATTTGTTTATAGGCATTAATTTTATCTTTATCTTTCCATTGTTTTTAAACCCAATTTTTCCTTACATATGTGGTTTCCATTTTCATCTCTATGTGTGCCGGGCAAATATGTGTCCCTGCCCAATTCCAGTCTGTTTCTAAGAATTTTGTGGATCTATCTTCAGGTCACCTGTAGCTGGCATGAATGAGGAAAAGCTGGCTAATATGAGCAATTGTTAAACTACTATTAAGAATGATATCAATAGCACTGGATATTAGGCTCCATTCACCAATATTAAATTTAATAGGTATATATGTAAATTTATAAATTTACACTAAAAATCAATGATCCTAACATAGATGTAATATATTTGATAGCTAGTAGTTAATATAAGTATTTTACTGTCCATAATCTTTATATGAACCAAAGAAAAGAGTCTTAAAAGCAAAGCCAACACAATTTTATATTATATTACAAAAACATAATATGGACTCTCACATATAGAAGAACTCTGCTCACCATGGTCTGTATTTACAAGCATACCAAGGAATCTCTTTATACAATTCTATGTATCATTATTTGGGCAGAATATTATGAGACTTGAGGAGACTCACAGGATGAAAACAGTAAAATAAAGGGTCTGAAAATCATGATGTATCCAGAATGGTTAGTAAACTTGGCTTCCTTAGTTTAAAGAAGAGAGAACTAAAAGGAGCCTGGGCAGTGACCTGCGAATGTGTAAAAGGCTCTCCTATAAAGAAGGTCCATATAGCTAGAGAAGGTAGAAATAATATTACTGGGCAATGTTAAAGGAATTGCCCCTCTCAGATCAATTATGAAAAAAAAAAGACAAATCCAATAATTAGGGTAGTCACCCAAGTGAACAGTTATTGCCAGTGTTAGAAAGCTGTTTCTTCCCAGAGCAGTAAAACAGAATTTGAGGTCTTGGTCAAGGTTTCCTTGCAAAAGCTATGCAAATATTTACCCAGAGGTATTGCAATTATCTATGCATACATACACTTCACACACTGTACTCAACCACTATCCCCTTTGAGGTTACAACCATGTCTCCATCTACAACTACTAGTCCTGTCATCCGAGGCATTCATTTAATGTTTTGTTAAACACATGCGAAAGTGTGTGATTTGAGAAATTAGAATATTTAAAACCTAAGAATTCTTGCAATGAAAATTATTATTTAAAAAAAATGGTACCACATTCAGTTGATTCAAATGAATGCATCTATGCAGGTTAAATTTTCCCATATGACTCAACTCCTTATGAATACTCAACAAATACTTTTAGATTCCTGGGAAGTAATTACTGAACTCTTTCTTCCTGAGACTGATGGCCTATGGAAAAAGTTACAGGTCTTCTTCATTCATGACTATAAGACACTGACTCACCTGGAAAATGTATGTAGTCTATTTTCTTTGTTATTTTTACTCTTCCTTCTTCCTAACTCTTCTTCTTTTAGAATTGACTGACAATTCTCACCCTTCCTAATATCATCGTATTGTGCAAATTTCCAATTTACAAGTAGACTCTTGGTGGGATCTCCTAAGTGGTTAACCTATACCATATTCTATGATTAAACATCCCCAAACTAGCTTTCTTTATGTATATTAGAAATAGAGATTTTATTTTATTTCTCCTGTTAGCTTTTATGTAAGAGATATAATGTCCAAAATTCCTCGCTGCACTTGAATTATGCTCAGAGACAAAGTGTAGTATAAGGCTTTTGATTGACAGCTAATAGTATTAGGAGCCATGGTCCATGAATAAAAAATATTGCAAGCTTTAATTTTATTGGACCTCGATGTTCTATAACAGGAGAAGAATTTAATGTACACTGGTTGATGAACTGGGGAACCAAAATGCAAATCCATTTACATTAGTTAGTGGATCATGATGAATTTAGCATGAAGTCAGTGCCAGCCAGCAGAGGAGGCCTGCGTTGTTGCAGCCTAGATGCGTGCCAGTGTTCTAAGCAGGTATTTCGGAGAGAGGCCAACACTGCTTTATTATTGTCATTTCTTTGATTTAGCACTTAGAACTGATTGGCTTCATAATTGCTGTTAAAATAAGATATTGATTGAATAAATAGATGATTATTTTCTGTATTTCTGTGCTTCTTATGAAAGTAAACAATGAAGAAGAATAATTTAAATTTATTGGGCACTGAGATAGACAAAAAATTTAAATTTATTAGGCATTGAGATGTACAATGTAGCTCATTTAATCCTTAAAATTACCAAGGTAGCTTCTTAATATGCCCATTTAATAGTTAGGTAAAGCAATGGCTGAGGTGGGTGGGAATGGAGGGGGTAGAGGCAGACATCTGTACTTGAACAACAAGAAAATAAGTTTTAAAAAAAGATTTAAACTTAGGTGCTAGTCCAAATCCTAAAGTCCTTTCATGAAATTGATCAGAAAGATTTTTAGTCATAGTACTTATCATGACAACATTATTCTCTTCTGAAACTTTAAAAACTGCTATACAGGTAAATATCTACCTCAGCAAATACTCACAGCTAGGTAAAGAGAGTTTTCCATGTGAATCATAAAACTTTCAAATGTAAAAAAAAAAAAAAAAACTACATTCAGTACAATGCATTTTTTTTTTTAAATCTGAAGTTTCCATGGTAAAAATAATTTTGACTTTAAAGATTTGTCAAGGAACCACTGATCATAAATTCTATTAAAGGTTATGAGCTAGCTTTAGACAGTTAAGAAATAAACTAAAAACAAAACAAAAGGAAAAACACAATGGCCACATGTTAGCCTCAAACAGCAAATCAGAGACATGGCTTCATTTCTTGATTTCCAAAAGGATTCAGCAAAAGTAGTAGATTATTTTACTCTTCCATAATGTTATAATGTACAAAATGGTGGGAGTTAGAGGAGCAATATTTGTAGTTTGTTTCTTCATGAATAAAAGTCACTTGCTACAATATCTCAAAATGATAGAGATATCTCAATATCTCTATGATATTGGCAAAAAAAGAGAACTTTTTTGCCGATATTATTATAAAGACTGACTAAATATTAGCTAAAAGAAAGAGCATTCCAATCCACAAGCACATACCTTTTATCCAGAAATAATCAGAAATGAACAACATACATATTCAAGAAATTCTACAGAAAGTTCTTGGGAACACGGTGAACTCATCAATGTGTTGTAAGGATTTATTCTTGGGGAGGGAGGGCAGGCAAAGAGGTGGTAATTTAGCCACAATTTATTTCCAAGAAGACTATTTTCCTGGCTTAACATAAATAGGCATTTTCTTTTTGATTTTGAATATTATATTTCAATAAAAGGTTGCAGTACACATACACTCACTGAAATCTCCTTGTGTTCCCAAGGGAACAATTTTGGTAAATCAAAAAGACTCGGAACATTTTAGCATTGAAAAGAAAATACAGTGTTTTTAGATCTTATGCCAAACAGGTAAATTTGTGATTTATTCTTATTAAGAGTCAAACCAGTGTTAAGAATGGCCCTTTAACACAAATAGGTCTACCTCCCACTTAGAACTCAGTAGCCAGGACACAGGCTTGAATAAAGAGTAAAATGTACCTTGCATTCAGAGATACATTTGAACATGCATTAAAAATGAATACAAATTATAATTTATCCCATGGCAAGAAAAAGGGAAATGCATGGTATCCCTCAATGCAGTGAATGGTTGGATGCCAGTATTCAAAAACAGTTATGTAATCTTTGTGTTTAGTTTTTACCCAGTGGTTTGATAAATGGCTTTGTTATAAACTCCTGAATTCTGGACAACTGAGTATTTTGCAAAACCTACACATTCCCAATTATTGTAGTCAGGTATTAGTAGTTCATCAGCAAAGCTATCTATGGATGGAGGACATAAAAAGAAGTATTTCAATGTGGGCAATCTCTGCACTATTAAGGGCAGTGCATTTACATTTCAATTAGAATCTTCATTCATTCAGTATTCACTGAGCAATTATTTGCTCGATACTAGCAGCTCTGGGATTCCATACCAAAAATCTAATTGTAGTATCATCATTTTATCAAATGACCGCCTCTGAAAACTGTCAGATGGATTTCTCACATCAACACTGGGAAAGTTCACTCTGGTCATATTAGTGTCAGAGAGAGAAAAGGACAAGAGCAGATGGAGGAACAAGGGGGCAGATTAGAGAGAAAAAATGAGTATGCAGATGTACACAGTCCAGAAAACATCAAGTTTTCTGAGAAATTGTCTGAGAAATTGTCTGCATTGTGAGACACATGTCAAGTCCATATTTAATCAAGCTGGACAATGTATGTGTCATAAAAGCTTTTTAAGAAAACAATAATACAAAAATCTTCAGATATTTGGAAATTGGCTTTCGGTTAATTGGCCTGTTAAGCAAAGTGCTAGATGCTTCAAACAGTGTTTTGTCCCAATTTCTTGAACAGACAGTTTCTGTAATTTATGAAAAAAAAAATATAGGCCATACCAATGGCTGCCCTCTTAAGGGACTCCCTTTGGCGGTGAAACAATTCAGCCTCTATCGTGGCCATTCCTTTTCCCTGCTGCCATAATGCAGTGATGGCCATCGTTTGTCTTGGAATCTCCTCCATTTCTTCCCCCCAAACTTCTGCATTTCTACAAAGGCTTGGTCACAGAATCAACATAGAGCTTGTACTTTCCTTTTAAGAGTTCACTAAATGTTTTGAATTAAGCACAAAATAGAGATCATAACTCAGTGTCTTAAGTGTTAGAATTAGCAGTTTGCTAATCTCCTTAATTTGAGTTATTGCTATTTATCCTTCCTATGCCCCATGGATCACATAGATGGCCTGGTAACTAAAGAAGAGGAAGGAATAAAGCATGTTAGAAGTTCTTAGGAGTGAAATATTGCTTCTGATTGGGTCAGTTAGTGAGGCTACATGGAGGAGGTAGAATTAAACTGCCTTGGTTTGTGGGGGATAGAATGATGTCAATGGGTAGTAGTCCCAGTGGTGAGAGAAGGCATTCCAAAGGTGGGGAGGAGATGAGCAAAGGCCTAGAGGCATGTACGTAGAAACTGTATTAAGAAATTGTACTTGGTCCAGCTCACCTGGGTCAGGAGCTGCATCAGTGGGAGAAAAGAGAAGGCTGAAAGTAAATATTGTTGCTGTGGGAGAGGAGATCACTGAGGGCCTGAAATGCCATGGTCAGAAATTTAGATTTTTACTACCGAGTGACAATGGAAAACCACTAGAGACTTTTAATGCTTGGAGAACAATTCATAGGGCTGAGATTTTTGAAGACTGATTTAGGAGAGGTGTGTAGGGAGGGATTGGCAATGTAGTGTACTAGGGTAGATGAGACATAATACAGGTTTGGGAAAAAATTAGGTTTATAGTTGTGAATAAGTGAAACACAGTTTATTCTTGTATTATTTATTAATACTGTATTGTTTGCCATATGAAAAAATGTAAAACCTACTTTTGCCCCACCCTCTAAAATAAAGAAAAGCACCATAGTAATGGCAATAGAGAATTTAAACAGAGAAATTTTGGAAGTAGATTCCAAAGAATGTGATGCCTGACTTGAAAAAGGCAGGAAAAGGTGAGATAAGAATAAAAGGAAAAAGGCTTTGAGCTACAATGTTCACTGCATTTTTAAGTCTTCACCAATACAAACCTCTATCTCTATAAATGGATGATGTTTAAAAATATATTAAAAAATAAAAATTTAAAAAAATAAATATTTTAAAAATGAAGGAGAATGCCTGAAATTTGTTGCCTGATAGACTTTGCCACTCTTTCAGTTTTTTAATAAAGACTAAGGTGGCTTAAATAGAGCCACAAGCAAGTCTGCCTTTGGAGATTAGTAAAGCTATGGCTTTCACACTTTTAGTTTTAGGATTTGGACTTCAGCTATAGTGTCCCCAAGCAACAATGACAACAGAAAAAAGAAGGCACTTCATTTTCTATATAGCACAGGTGGCAAACACAAGGCCCACAGGCCAAATCCGACCCTCCACCTTGTTTTATCCAGCCCGGCACCTTGTTTCTACCTGGCAACACAGAGCTCCTTGCTCTTAGTTAAGGAGTAGTTATATTTATACAGCCCTAAAATTACATTCGGCCCTTTGAAGGCAACTTCGAGGCTGATGTGGCCCCTGGTGAAAATGAGTTTGACACCCCTGATATATAGGTTTAAGCCACAAAAACAATAGCCTGCACCTGTTTATAAGGAGTTATATACCTCCTTAGAAGTTATGACTTAGAGTGTTCTTGGGAAAGTCACTAGAAAGACTTTAATGCAAATCTATTTCCCGGGAAACCACATGTCTACTTCAGATTTTCTTCCTTGCCTATTTCTGGTTGCTTGGCAAGTCTAAATGGATTTGCCTAATCACTGCTTCCTGCATGATTACCATTTTTTTCTCTGACTGACTGCCCACACACAGCCACCCCAGCTGCTTGCAATGACCAAAGCTATAACTGTGAGGTTAGGAAAAATTTTATATATTGTTAAGAAAAGACATTCTAAATCAGTATTGCATATTACTCAAATATTCATTACTGAAATACATGGGCATAAATCACGAGCCAAATGATTCCAGTTGAATATTGGAAAGATTAGCCCTGCTATAAAGACAGATCACATACATCAAAGGTCATTGCAGAAATAGGAATTTGTACAAGTATGGAATAAACACAAGGTATACACTGAAAAACTGTAAATTTAATTCTGCCTAGGAAAAAGGACTCATGAGCATGGATAACAGTGTGGCGATTGCTGAGGGGAGGGGGTAGAAGGTGACTAAATGGTAATGGAAAAAATACAATAAAGATTCAATTAAAAATTAATCCTTTGATATTTTATCTATACAACAGGAAGAAATAACACTTTACCTTGTAACCCATGTAAAAACAAACAAAACCCAAACCATTCCCCAATAAAAATAATCTGGGCATTAAAAATATCTTTGAAGAGGATTTAATAGAGCTCCTGGGCAAGATGGTGGTATAGGTAAATACCAGGACCCACATCCTCCCACAACTATATCAAAATTACAACCAGACTACAGAACAACTATCATTCAGAACTACCTGAAATCTAACTAAACAGAAGTCCTATAACTAGGGATATAAAGAAACCATATCGATACTGGTAAGAGGGATGGAACTCAAAAACTGGCTGGCCCCACACCCATATGTGGCAGATAAAAATCAGGAGGGATATCTCAGCTCCAGAGATTCTCCTTGAGGAGTAAGGGGTCCCAGCCCCACACCAGAACCCCCAGCCCAGAGTTCCAGTGCCAGGAAGAGAAGTCCCCATAACTTGGAGCTGTGAAAACCAGCAGAGATTGTGGCTGAGTGAGCCAGAGGGCTTCTGGAGTCCCAGGCATTTCTCTTAAAGGGCCCATGCATGGGGCTTATGCGCACTTGCTCTGGGCTCCATTGCTGGGGCAGTAACATGAAGGGTACCAGGGATGTATGGGAAGAAATTGAATTGTCTGGCTTCAGAACAAGAGCTGGAGAGGGGGCAGCTTTCTCCTAGACTTAAGTGCTGGCAGAGGCCATTGTTCCTTTGCTGAGTCCTCTGTGACAGAGCCAGTTGACGGGCTTCATGTCCAAGTCTTCATCAACCTGGACAACACTGTTAGCCCCACCCAGGTGATCACCTGAGACTCCACCCCATGCATCTTGCAGGCTCATCAGTTCCAATGGATTTTTCGTAAAATGGCCTTTCTTGGCTCATGCTGCAGACTCTCCTAAAATCTCTCAAACAAGCAGCATCTGGTGTTGGATTACCCATACCTCTTGCTAAGTGGCCCAAGCCTTGGTTCCCGGCTTGGTCCTTCCTGAGCACATCAAAGTCCATCTGACACAAGTAGCAGCCATCTATAGATGGCTCTATGGCTCAATCCTGAGTGGCCCCAAGCAGGGTATAGGTGGAAGTTGATTTTGGTCTAAACCTCTCAGGAGGACCCAGAGCCAGTGCACCTGGTGGACAGATTCAGATCATGCCAAAACACCTTCACAAGAGACACACTGAAGGGGTGGACTCAGTGGGAACCAGAATCCTGCTCAGTGGGGTCAACCCCTACACAGCAGACCCTCCATGGTGGTTGCCACTAGTCCTCAAAGCTAATTGGCCTAGGAGTAAGTCTTTCATTAATGTGCCAACAGCAATTAAGGTTCAATTATGACAGGAACGTGCACACAGCCCACACCTGGAGCTCCTGGCTCAGGTAATCAGGGAGGCTGCATCACTGGGCCCTACAGGATACCTATCAGGTAAGATGACTCTACAAAGACTGGGAGACATAGCAGCTCTATCCAATACAAAGAAACAAACACAGGGAGGCAGCAAAATGAGGAGACAGAGAAACATATCCCAAATGAAAGAGTAGAACAAAACTCAAGAAAAAGAACAAAATGGAGACAAGCAATCCACCAGATGCAGAGTTCAAAACACTGGCTATAAGGATGTTGAATGAACTTAGGAGAAGAGTAGATAAACTTAGTGTTAAACATAAATGGATTAAATGCTCCAATCAAAAGACATATAAAAAAAAGACCCTTATGTATGCTATCTATAAGAAACTAACTTCAGATCAAAAGACACCCACCCAGATTGAAAGTAAAGAAACAAAAACATATTTTCTGAAAATGGAAATAAAAAATAGTTGGAGTAGTAATATTTATATCAGGTGAAATAGACTTTTAAACAATGGCTACAAGAGAAATAAAAGGACCCAGAAATTCCACTTCTTGGCATTTAACTGAAGAAACTCAAAACACTAAACTGAAAACACATATGCATCCATATGTTCAGTGCAGTATTATTTAATATAGCTAAGATATGGAAATAACCTAAGTGTCAATCAATAGATGAATGAATAAAAAAGTGATGCATATATACAATGGAATACGACTCAGCATAAAAAAGCATGAAATCTTGGCATCTGCAACAACATGAATGGACCTAGAAGGTGTTGTGCTGAGTGAAATAAGTCAGACAGAGAAAGATAAATGCTGAATGATTTCACTTAAGTATGGAATCCAAAAAAACAAAATAAAGGGACAAGCAGACCATAAGAGACTCATAGGTACAGAGAATAATTTGATGGTTGCCAGGTGAGAGGAGGTTGGTGGGATGGGTGAAAAAGGTGCAGGGATTGAGAAGTACAAATTGGTAGTTATGTAAAGTACAGCATATAGAGAATAGTTAGTAATATGGTAATAACTAGTTATGGTATCAAATGTGTGCTAGATTTATCAGGGTGATCACTTCATAAGTTATATAAATGTCTAATGACTGAATTGCATATCTGAAAATAATATTATATGTCAACTCTAATTGAAAAATAAAAATAAATGCCTAGAACTGTTCAAATAGCAGAAATAGCCTTATCCATGATTATTACATTAAAGATTATTAATAAACAGTGAGAAAATGAATTCATCAGATATTTCCCCAGTATTTTCCAAAATATAGGAAAAATTCCAAAGCATCACTGGTTCAATTCCCAATCAGGGTATATGCCTGGGTTGTGGGCCAGGTCCCCAGTAGGGGGGTGCGAGAGGCAACCGCACATTGATGTTTCATTCCCTCTCTTTCTCCCCTCTTCCCCTCTTTCTAAAAATAAATAAATAAAAGACTGCAGATCCACAAAAAATATAGGAAAAATTCAGAATATTGGACAGGATTTTAGACAAATGTTTCCAGTTCTGCCTCGTTGAGATATCCTTTGTAGATGTATCTCATCCTAACATGTCCAAAAATTAATTCTTAACCTTCTCCCACCTGAGGTTTCTCCACAGTCTTCGCTGAATGACACCATAATCCATTCATTTGCTCAGTTAGAAAAAAACTGGGCCTCATCCTTGAAAACACTCCATCTCCAGGTCATCAATAACTGGCATCAATTCTATCTCCAACATATAGCTTTTTTATACCTTCTTTCTTCAAGTAACTTCTAACTGATCTATGCTCCCAGTCTTGTCCCTTTCGATGCATTTTCTTCACAGTGACTGAATGATCATTTAAAAATGACAAATTTGATCATGTCACTCCCATGCTGAAAATTTCACAATAATTTCTTATTGCACTTGAAATAAAAATACAAATCTTTAAATATGGTCAACAAAGCTGTGCATGATGTGCCACTGCTTATCTTGATGACATCATTTCATGTCATTCATTATTTTATCATTAGCCTTCAGTCACAACTGACTTCTTTTATTTCCTAGAAGGTATCACAATTTTTCCTACATTAGGGCCTTCATACACACATGCTTTTACTTCCCTCTGGATGTTCTTCTCTTTACTTGAATAACTCCCATTTTTACTTATATTTCATGGTTTAGCTTACATGGTACTTCCTCAAAGAAGTCTTATTTTACCCACTATATAATTGGTACAACTTCATAATCTTTTCCCCCCAGTTTATATGGAGAAAACACCTATAAGACTATAATCTTGAATAAAAACTGTCTTTTCATTTCTTTGTCAATCTCCATTATCTGGCTTTGTGCCAAACACATAATAAATACTTACTAAATAGTTATGGAATCATTGAAAGACTAAATTGATGAACATCACCAGTTGGCTCTGTGTTATACACACATACTCAAGGCTAGTTGGCTCAGCTGGCTGAAGCGTTGATGCTTAGTGCCCATGCGCTCAATAAGGGCAGATAAGGACTTGTAGACACACAAAGATTTCAATTCTCTGGAGGATTTTGCCTCTTCCGGTTAAAATGAACCACATCTTTCATTCTGCCTCACTGGAATAATCGCTCAAACTTTATCGCAGAGCTGATTTCATTCTGCTTTGCTTTGAAACTAGTGGACTTTATGTCTGCCTTTCCCACTACAGCGTTCTGATTCCCCCATCAGAATCATTTCTAATACATCTTCATCCTCCACAGTGCGTAACAGTCTCCACTGTATGAGTTAAACATTGGTAAAAATTTCTTTTAAATACATCATCATTCAAAAATAAAGAATTATAGGTGCTAAGATTGCAAGCATCACCGGATTCAGTGTAGAATCCAAATTAATTATTCAATTTACTCTGATTCAGTACTTCCTTGTTTAAGGCACTGTAAGAAGCATTAGGAATTTAAACAATGATTACACACTTCCTTTCCCAGGACATCAATAAGCTTTATATAAGGAAACAAAACCCCATCAGTGATCTTGGTGTGGTGACAATATAAGAAAGTATAACTGGCTTAGCATAATCCCAACAGGACAAACAGGCCCACACCCATCCATAGGGATTTGGCAGGAGTCTGTTTCAGGAATATAAGTTTAGTTCTAACAGTTTCCTTGTTCTCCTAGTCTCACTAAGCCAAGCCCATGTATAACCCCATGGACCCTATGCTGTGCATTGTCAACTGGGTTATTGTCTGGGTATTCCTGGTTGATTAATGTTTATCCGTCCTCACTTCCATGTCCCAGGACAATTCCTGCTCCACTCCAGGATCAAAGGAAAAACACTTCAGACCCATATGAACCAGCCAGAGGGGGCCCTGGTATCAAAGATAAAGACCATAAAAAATTGGGTTCCTGATAAAATTAAAGAGTTCTGGCTATAGATTCTCCAGAGCCCTTAACTGCTCTGCTGAGCAGATGGAGGTCATCAAGTGACTCAGCAAGGAAGAGGCCTGCTAATGAATGGCAATGATTTGCTGGGAGCTTAAAATTAGTATTTGCCTTTGGGCTGTGTTGAATAATTGCTGGTAATTGAACTGTAGAAATACCTACATTATATGTGTGTGTGTGTCTTAATAGAAATGGTGTGGTGCTCATTCTGTTTTGCTTTAAAGCACCTTTCAAATATGATTTTAGCAAACATGTAGGGTAGAAAGTCCTTGCACATCACTAGGCACTGTGGAATAAAATGCTTTACTTTTCTTTCTCTTTTACCTCCCAGATTTAATTCTGTGATTTTAATGCATTGAATTTAGCCAGTGAGGGATCTTTATTTTCATTACATTGCCAAGCAATTGTTAATAAAGGCCAAAACCATATGTAGCACAGAATACTACAAATTTCATGTATATACAAGGCCAGTCCAGAAACTATCCAGCCACATGATATGAAAAACAGAAGTATTTATTGAAGAAGATACAAGATACAAGAAACATTGTACATAGGACAATGATACTTCAGTCCCCTTCAAAGTAGGCACCTTGAGACCTCACACAGTTCTCCCAATTGCCATCAGCTGCCCCTTCATATTTTCCTGAATCTCATCGACAGTCTGAAATCTCTTCCCTTACAAAGATGATTTTGGTTTTGGGAAAAGCCAGAAGTCACAGGGTTCCAAATCTGGGCTGTAAGAGGGCTGAGTCACCTGGGTGATTTGATATTTCACCAAAAAGCTCTGCATGGGATGTGATGCATGAGTGGCACCTTGTTGTGATGAAGCTGCCAATCACCAGTTGCCCCTAGCGGATGCCTGCTGAATCATCTGAATAGATTCCACAAAGGAATGTTCAAGCTTAACGCAAAATTTGATGCAGATTCATTGCTTTACTCAGTCATTTTCAATGTGATGGCCACACAGTACACATGCTCGCTCAATGGCATTTACTGCCCCTACTGACTAGTACAGTGAAGTCATCATTGTTCATCCATGCACATTCCAGTCTACTCTCTTTGGTTGCCAGGTCACGTTGATGTCGCACAAACTGTTCCCATTATATCAACCATGGCTGGGCTTTTTCTGGACAGACCTCATATAGCTAATATTTGTTGGGAAGTGAATTTTTGCCACCTTATATGAATTGATTCATTTAATCCTCATATCTCTAGGGGCAAGCACTATTACTATTCATAATTTGTAGGAGAGAAAATTAAGGCTGGGGGATTTTAAGCAATTTGCCCAAGGTCAAAGAACTAAGTTGCAGAATGTGAAAAATTATATACATGGAGCCATTTCAAAATGGAGTCAAAGCCACCATCCCAGAGGAATTGCCTTGTATGTCTTCACTCCTCAAACCTTTGGAATGTTTGAACTGGGAATAATAGCCTGTGGATTGGGCCAATCCAACATTGTAGTCTAAACAACTGTTTGTAAAGCTAATAGAAAATCAGACATTTTGAATATGAAGACTGCAAATTAAGGACATTCTTTAGAATTAGCATCACCATGTATAGCTAGAAAATAAATTCCCTTATTTGTACCTGTAGAAAGTCTATCCTTAGCTGATTAGCATGAGTAGAAATTCCTTCCTTCCATTCATGTAAATTATTTCCCTTTCCTTTCTCATAAATACTGTTGCCTTCACCTTATAACTGTAACACTATTTGAGTTTCTGTCTAATCAGTGCTTCCCAGAAGCACAATATTTTTTTTTTTTTATCTAAAATGAACATTTGTTACCTGTTACTTTGGTTTTCTATTTTTAGTTACAGAATGTCTTGGGTTCAAGTCTAGCATTTTTGGTCTAGAGCCCACACTTTTAACCAGCAGGTTCTATTGCATGTATCACATGCTACATATTAGTTAACTGCATAATTCTGATAAACCCCATGGGAGAAATACTACTAATATGACATCCATTTAGTAATGAGGAGATTGGTCCTACCAATGTCAAAGTGGCAAAAAGAAGGCTTTCAAACTTAGCTCTGTCTGAATCTTCTATCTAAGATCTTAAATACCACCCACTGCCACCTCCAGGAGAAGGTGGTATACTTATTATTTTTAATTGCATAAGGCATTAGAGATAAAATAGATTTTAAGAGGAGGATAACGGAGGAAAGAAGGGGAAGGGTCGAGTCAAGGAACATGTATAAAGGATCCATGGACAAAGACAATAGGGGGAGAATTGAATGTGGGAGGTTGGGGGAGGGTAGGGCAGGGGAGAGTAATGGGGGAAATGGGGACAATTGTAATTGAACAACGATAAAGAAAAGATAAAGGGAAGTGATTTTACTGAAATATTATAGTAACTATCAACTCATTATCTTCTAAAATATTTAAAATACTTAAGCCAGTTTTTAGATGTTTCTAAAATATGTGAAATACTGTTAAACTAATACTGAATGTCATCATTCTGAAAAGCAGAACTCAAATGACTATTCTTAAAAATTAAAATAATTATTCATCTCAATGTTTATGTGATTCCCCAGGATAACTGCAATTACCTCAGGAGAGGTAATTTTTGTGAGCATTTCAAAAAAATAAATTTTAACTTTTTTTGACTATTGCAAATATAAAATGTGATTTAGTATTTGTTGGGTATAACACATAAGAATATTGCAAAATAAAAAGTCACAGCAGTGTTATAAAATATGAAAGTTGCCATTTCAGTGTAGATTATTTTAATTACTATTATTATCATTACCATTAATGTTTTTCCAAGTGAGAAGGGTAACCATTTATATCTGAAAAATTAGAAAGTATTAATATGCCAGCCAAGCCATTAGCATCTGCTAGGATGTAAAATTTATAGAAAAAATATAAATGGTTATTGTTATTACTGATTTTGAGGATATTCCTACATAAATCTATTCTCTTCTTCTCTGACTTCACATTTAGAGTTTCGGCTTCTTTTACCCTCTGTGATAACCATTGCTGCAGGGATTCAGATCTCTAGGCCCACGCTGGAGTCCAGAGCAGAAAAGAAGAGAGTACATTGCAGGTGGGTTATAGCATAAACCTTAACAAAATGGTTTGTCATCAGCATCCTACTGTGGGAGTCATTTATGGTTTCATTACCTTTAGGTCCTTTAAACAGTTTGATTTCCACAACAGTCTCCAAAATGGGTCGTCTTCTTCGCACGTAGAGCCTAACGATAGACCCCGCCTCTTTGAGGGCTTCCACCGCTTTACTGTGGGAAACCTCGGACACATCCGCCTCGTTCACCCGCAGGATACAATCATTGACCCTGAAAGGACAGAAAAATGCAAAGGTCGGAAGTGTTGAGGATTTCTCAAAGAATATTATTATGACCTGACCTTGTGAGGTGGGAGAGCAAAGAAAATAAGCAATTTTAAAACAATTACATTTAGAAAAAAATTTCAATTGAAGAAAATTAAAATGAAAAATCCTTGAACTCCTCAGCTTTCCCAGCCTTTCTTTCCTACATTGACTACGCTGCTGCTGGTCAAGGCCTCTCGTGAACTTCAGTCTCCTCTGACCGGGAATGCGTCAGGTGTGGTGTAGTTAGAAGGACACATATTTTAACGTGTCTTCCAGTTACATCATAATTTTGATTGTTTTTTATTGGTTGGACTGAGGGTTACAGAACACAGTATATCTGCAAAGTACAAGCATATATCTGCAATCCATCCAGAATTCCTCATCTTCACTGCGAGCCCACTGGTTGAAGTGAACATCATCTCTCACCTGGGTTACTTCCACAGCCTTCTAACTACTCTCCCTGAATCCTCTGCGGTCACCTTTCAACCCATTCTCCACACAGTGCCCAGGGTGACGTGAACATGGTTGGTGCCTTACTCACCTTCCATTCCTTAGTTCCCTGATTTTGTTCAGGATACCCATTCCTTAGAAAATATTTATTAAATAAGTGAGAGAATAAGTCTAAGTTCAATTATTGAGCCCTCCATTTCCTTAGTTTATAAATATTGGTAATTTTCTTAACCTCTCTTAGCCTCCATATTTTCATCTGTAAAATAGATATATAAACAATACCTACTATAAAAACTTTGGGCAAAAAATGAGTGAGATAATATACATACAAATTCTTAGCACAGACCCTGGGATATAGTAAGCACCTAATAAATGATTGTTATTGGTAGCAGTGCAAATTTGTTGATTTAGAATATTAAGTATTGGATCTTATGGAATAAAATTTATTAAGATATAAATGAGAGTTGTACCAACTGGTTATTTTTTTTGTATAAACCTGCCAAGAATTTGGGTAGAGATTTGATATGATCTCATGTCTTCCTAGTTCAAAATTTGGGCTCTTTCTTTTTAGGATCACATATAGTAAGTCTTCACAATGCTGTTGACAGGTTCTGCAACTTTAAGCAAAACAGCATATAACAAGACCAATTTTACCATAGTCTAGATGATATAAACGAAAGTCAGATTTCCTATAAGATATCATCAACATTATAATGAAATGACATTAAATGAAACACCATTATTTCAGGACCTGCTGTACATTTAATGTGATGAACAATTTGATTTATATTGTGTACATCAATTCAAAATTATAACATGGTAGTGGAAATATTATACAAAAAAGTATAGAAAAATTTTCTACCATTTTTCTATAATTTTTTCATACCTCTTTGAGGAGCTAAGATATAAGAACTCTTATTTCACTGAGAACCCTAATTAGCCTCAAAATCCTGAAATGGAACATTTCATTTACTAAGATTTAATGATGTCATTTTATCACAACAGATGCTATGGCTTTAATAGGTTTGCACATACATTTCCTTTCTGACTGACTAAAAACTAATTCATGGAAAACTACCAATTAAAATAGTATGGAGAATGGAGGCATCATGGGTGCCAGCCTCCAGGCAGCAGCTGGTCCTTTGAGAGTGGGTAATTTTTTCATCTTATGATAATGCAAAAACATAATGTTTACCATCACCCTATGCTCAGAATACTAATTATATCTCAAAACACTGCTTGCCATAGAAAGGAGTAGATGATTTTTAAAAAAAAAATCTCCAGGCTCTATTATTTCAAATGAATAATTTTTTTTCTTTTGTATACAGTGTAAACCTTAATTGTCAATTGCTGGGGTAAAGAAATCACAGCCTAAATCAGATGATTTTTCCTAAACATGTGGATGAAGCAGGCAGCTTTTGTACATTGAGAAAAGCATTGGACTAGCAGTCAGACAGCTTAGATATGAGTCCCAGCTGTATATCAGTTATGTGACCATGGTCAAATTACTTCATCTCTTTGAACTTCTGTTTCACAGGGAAAGAGAGTAGGCATGCCTGGAGTTAGTGGGAGGAGTAACCAGATAGATAACAGATATGGATGTATGTGTCAATTGTAATATAAGACACTTCTGAGAGTTACAGCTATTGATCAGCGAGTCGAAGATGTGGTCTTGGAGGATTTGTTAAAAGGTAAATAGGATGGAAATTGAAATTTTTAGAGGGTCTATTATCTGCTATACCTCTCTGATTACTTTATTCATTTGTTCACACTTAAATAAGAACAATTATGAATCAATGATTCCCATTTTTTAAGACAATTAAATTTTACTGACAAGCTACAATGTTGGTGAGGGCATAAACGTGATTCCTAACTGAGTTTGTCTTTTTCTGAAGCCTATGCTGATATAATGTATTCAGACTTGATTGTTTTAAATTAAAAAAGAACTTGGGAGTACAAAGAGGGGAATTTACATTCAAATTCTTAAAATAGACAGGAAAGAATACTAAGTCAAACTAGGGCACTCAACTTCCCTTCCTCCCAATCACTTCAAATAGCATTTAATTAGAGGGTCATAGCTATTTAAAATTAATTTGCTTTCCCTACCAGTAGATAACCTTTGTGAGTAAAACCACCACTTGTATTTATTTTGAAACACATACATGTACTACTAGCTTCAAAAACATACTTTTCCCCAGTAAAATGTGCAGCCTTTATCATATTTCTGACACACTGTTTGAGAGAACCATTTGCATATAAATTTTCTCTTTACTCAACCCATGTAATTTAGTTGATAGTTTCACTCTTTCAGTGCTTGCTGTTTCAGATATAAGCCCACAATATTCTTTCTGTGGACCAGAATTATCCGTGAGATTAAAAGGTTAATTTTAAGCTTTTCCTAGTCTCATTTTCTTTGGGCATTCTGGTATATTTCCTTGCAGCAAATATTTTAGAAACAAACAACAACAACAACAAAAAACATATCATCATTAACATGTCCATGGAATCACATTTAAATTTGCCACTAAACAATTTAGTATTGGAACACGATGTAGTACTACTGAAAAGTTAAATAATACCTAAGAAATTATTTGTTCCATTTTGAAGATATAATTTTAAACATGTATTCTATACTTTCTTTCATACATATCACCGTGTTCTGTTGCAAAATCAGACTTTTAATTTTATACATTTTTAAGGATTTTAATTCATTAAAAATAATCAATAGGTGCTTATGTTAACATTTTAAAATTCCTGTTTATTATGCATTAAAAAGTGCTGGAAGGAGGACATTCCTCAATGAAGTAAGAACAGAGCTACCATATGACCCATAAATTTCTTTTCTGTGTATTCACTCCAAAAATTTGAAAATATTTATTGTAAAACTATGTACCCCTCTGTTCATTTCAGTATTATTCACAGTAGCTACAACATGATAACAACCTGTATCCTTTAATAAATTGTTCGATAAAGAATACATGGTACATACATACAATGGAAAACTACTCAGCCATTAGAAAAAATGAAATATTACCATTTGCAACAACATGAATGGATCTTGAGAGTATTGTGCTGACTGAAATAAGTCAGACAGAAAAGGACAAGAGTCATATGACTGAATTCATATGTCAGATATAAAACAGAAAGCAACAAATAAACAAATACAACAAACAAATGCTAGAATAAAAATATTCATCAATACAGTATAGTGGTTACCAGAGGAAAGGGGGCAGAGAGGTGAAGAGGGTGAAGGAGGTCAAATATACAGTGACAGAAGGAAATGAAACTTTGAGTGGTAAGCACACAATGAAATATACAGGTGATATTTCATTGTATTATAATATTGTGCACTTGAAATGTATATAATCTTACTAACCAATATCAACCCAATAAATTTAATTTAAAAATACTAGAAGAAAAGATAAAGCTTCGGCTCTGGTTCTTTATGAATATGGAGGTTATGGATATTTTTAACACCATATTTCCACTTTTGTGTTTCTTGCAAAATTTTAAATGGGCATATATCACAGCAGAGAACCTAAGAACAAGGGCCTAGGAACCTTGGTTACATCTAAGTACAAATGGGATGTTGCTCCAGCTCTACAGCTTAGGAGCTGTGTGACTTTGGGCAAGGGATTTTGACATCTGGGAGCCTCAGTTTCTTCAACTGAAAATAGGAAAAATGTAATTGCTGTACGGATTAAATGAGATAATCTTGTGAAATACTTAGTACTTAGAAATACTGACCAAGAGTATAGTATTATGGTTTTGAAAATGAGACGAGAACATTTGCATCAGAAGGGACAAGAAGAGACCATAGTGCAGGAAAAATTATGCTAATGGGAGAGAATGGAAGAGGGAGCTACAATCAAGATACTGAAAGAATTTTTGAAATGCTGTATGAGAAAGGGAGGAAGAGATATAATGAATGGGATTTAGGGAAAGAAGATGCAAAAATGAGGCTTTTAGTAAGTCTAATTTTATAGAGTTTGACTTAATTCTCCTTTCATCTTACTCCTTCCCTACCACCAAGAAAACAGTCAGTTGTTCTGATAGAAATTATAGCTTTATGGCAGTTTTGGCAAAAGCTTCTAAAAATCCGCATGCTTGGCAGAATTCCCACCAACTCAAGTCTGCTCTGCTCTTGCCCCACTCTATACATTTAACTACACCCAGCCACACTCAGACCTTCTCAAGCCTTGATTCAGAAGGAGGTTTTAAGTCACAGGGTCTGAAACTTAACTCTACAGTAGCTAGTGGTTATTAAGGAATGTCCCCTAAATGACTTACCCTTTATTGTCTCCATGTAGTATTTACTATTCTCCTTGGCCAAATAGATGAATTAATTAGAGACCAAATGGTTACAACATGGAGAAACCTGATCAATGCTTAATGTGCTAGACAAACTGTGATAATACATTATCTAACAGAAAACACTAGCTGGGGAATTACACTGCACACACTTAATGAAAACAATCACTCAAAACTATCAGAATCTATTTAAAATAAATACTTCTATAGATTGTATGTGGATTGTATAGATTGTATAGATTGCAATAAAAGCAGAAAACTTCTTAAGGTTACAGTAGCAAAAAATGTCTTATATTTCTTTTATTCCTAGTCTCACTAAAGGTAGGTTAAGAACAAATAATATATATTTAAAACTTTATTTAACAAAAGAGAATTCTGGCCAAGATGGAGGCATAGGTAGAAACTCTTTGCTTCCTCACACAACCAAAGTAAGTATAACAATGCATTTAAAAACAAAAACCAAACAGAATTGCCAGAAAATCAAACTGCGTAGAAGTCCAACAACAAAGGAGCTAGGAAGAAACATTCATCCAGACCAGTAGGAGGGGCAGAGATGGCAGCTAGGGTTGGAGAAGGGAAATCAGGGTAGAAAGGATGCTTGGCAAGGTGGTGGACCTGGTAGACCAGGTGGCAGCTGGTGGGTGGGACTTCCCACACAGATAAGCCAAGAGGAACAACTGGGGAGCAAGATAGCCTGTGCAACTCAGGGTTCCAGGGAGGGAAACTAAAGCATCAAAACTTCTGGCTATAAAAACCTGTGAGGGTTATGGCAGTGGGAGAAACTCACAGCCTCATGGGAGAGTTGGTTGGAGAAACCCACAGCATCCTGGAATATACACAAGTCTATCCATCTGGAAATCAGCAACAGAGGGCCCAATTTGCTTGTAGGAAGTGAGGGAAGTGACAGAAAGTGGGACAAGTAAGCGGGATTGTTCCCTCTCTGACACCTTCCCCACATATAGTGCCATAACACAGTGATGTGGGGACATGGGTTGCCCAGCTCTAGTGAATACCTAAGGCTCCACCTCTTACAACATAACAGGTGTGCCAAGACAAAGAAATATGGCCCAAGTGAAAGAACAGATCAAAACTCCAGAAAAAGAACTAAGCAACAAGGAGATGTCCAACCTATCAGATGCAGAGTTCAAAATACTGGTAATCATGATGCTCACAGAAATGGTTGAGTTCAGTCACAAAATGAAGGCTATACAAAGTGAAATAAAGGAAAATATACGGGGAACTGACAGTGAAGGGAAGGAAACCTGGACTCAAATCAATGATTTGGACCAAAAGGAAGAAATAAACATCCAACTGGAACAGAATGAAGAAACAAGAATTCAAAAAAAATGGAGAGGATGAGGAACCTCTGTGACAGCTTTAAACATTCCAATATCTGTATCATAGGATGCCAGAAGGAGAAGAGGAAAAGCAAGAAATTGAAAACTTATTTGAACAAATAATGAAGGAAAACTTCCCCAGTCTGGCAAAGGAACTAGACATGCAAATCTGGCATGCTCAGAGAGTCCCAAAGAAGTTGGATCCAAGAAGAAACACACCAAGACACATCATAATTAAGTTGCCCAGAATCATAGGGAAAGAGAATCTTAAAAGCAGCAAGGGAAATGGAGAGAGTTACCTATAAAGCTGTTTCCACAAGATTATAAGCTGATTTCTCAAAAGAAATCTTATAGGCAAGAAGGGGCTTAAAAGAAGCATTCCAATTCATTAAAGGCAAGGACCTAAATCCAACATTACTCTATCCAGCAAAGCTGTCATTTAGAATGGGAGGGCAGTAAAGTGCTTCCCAGATAAGGTCAAGTTAAAGGAGTTCATCATCACCAAGCCCTTATTATATGAAATGTTAAAAGGATTTATCTAAGGAAAAGAAGGAGATAAAAAACTATGAATAGTAGCTGTCATTTTACTAAATGACAACAAACTCACAACTATCAACAACTGAACCTAAAATAACAAAAAACAAAACAAAACAAAAACAAAGTAAGCAAACAACAAGAACAGGACAGAATCACAGAAATGGAGATCACATGGAGGATTATCAGTGGGGAAAGGGAGGGGGAGAATAGGAGAAAAGGTACAGAGAATAAGAAACATAAATGGTAGACACAAAATAGACAGGGAGGTTAAGTAGTATGGGAAATAGAGAAGCCCAAGAACTTATACGTACAACCCACAGACATGAACTAAAGTGGGGGGAATGCTGGACGGTTGGGGCATGCATGGTGGAGGGAACAAAGGGGAGAAAACTTTGGGACAACTGCAATAACATAATCAATAAAATATACTTAAGAACAGAAGAGAGAAGTGCTTTATGCTAGTGAACAGAGAAAAGTGGAGAAAAATACAAGATACACATACAAACACACACACAAATTGAGGCTGATTCAAGTGGCTTCAAATCATTACGACTCTTTCCAAAGGTACTTAATATGTCTGTCTGCTCTCTTCCTGTGCCCTCATGAAGCACAAGTGTTCACTGGGGATCTTTCAAGTCCACCACCAGCTAAGGTTTCTCCTTATAGAAACTTCTCACCTAAAAAAATCCATTTATTTCATTGACATTATTGGGTGCTATTAGTCTATTAAAACTGAGGATAAAATAATAAACATCAGCGTAATTTAACAGTTTTCCAGAAAAGGAACAGGACTAATGTTCTGGAAGCATCGGATATGTGCTGATACAGTGATGTCTGCTGGGACTTTTCTCCAATAAGCACCTGCACGGTTGCAGGAGGAGTGACAAGTTCACAGAGGTTATCACGGACGACTTGTCAAGTTTGGCTAGTCCCTGTTTTGGGGAATCTGGAATTGATACCATGAGATTCAGAGGTACTGCCTGAACAGAAGAAATACTGGAAGAAACTTGAGAGCTTTAATATTGGGGCAATTTTCTTGCCTACAAAATAGGAAAAGCTTATTTGCAAGAAGATGGGGACTAAAGAAGATATAGGGAAAGAAGCAAGGGCCTCAGAGAGAGAGAGGGACCCTTCTGGACTCCCCAGACTACTTCCTCACAGTCTGTGATTGTTCTTCCCAGGGCTTAGTTGTTCAATTTATCCTTGGAGAAGATACTTCAAGTGTCTTTCTAATTCATTCCCCTTTTTGATTAAGTAAGCTCAGGTGGATTTTCATTACTTGCCAAAAAAAAAAAAATTCTAACTAATATAGATTGACTTTGTGACCAGCACTCTACATGAGTTATCTTTCTTAGCTCATTCCTATTTTCCTTTTAATACTTAATTAAAATTTATTTTTTGGGAAGTCATCCCTGGCTCAACTGGCTAGTTCTGCATCTCTCCACTAGGTAGCCAAAGCTACCTAGGGTTACAAGGGTTACAAGACTCAGCAAATTAAACTATAGGATACCCAGTCAGTTAAATTTAGATTTCAGATAAAAACCATGATAATTATCAAGATCAATACTTTTAAGAGTAAGTTATGTTTAATACCATGTTTGTAAATACTTATACTAAAAAAATTACTTGTATTTGTTTGCTATTCAAATTTAACTAAGTATACTATATTTATAAAAATATATACACTATTTATCAAAGCAAAGAACTGAGCTTCTTATACTGACCTGTGGTCTTTCGTTCATTCAAATGGCATAATAGTTGACACAGTGGGATGTATTTGGATTGTATATTGTGTATATATTCTTTAATCTAAGCAGAAACCTTAAAAAGTAGACATTGTTTTCTTCCTTCTGCAACAGAAACTAAAGCTCAAATAGGCCTATAATGATAGTAAGTGGTAATCTCAAAGCTCATGCACTGCACCATCCATACCTGTCTGCCTTATTACAAATAATCTCAAAGCTCTAGGTAATCTCAAAGCTCATGCACTACATCATCCACACCTCTCTGGTTTGCAAAAAATAATTTTGGGACTTATTTAAGGACTAGCCCAATTGCTGACTATCAGTAGGGTCAAGGATTATGCTGGAAAGCAGTAAACTCAGGCCAAACAACAAAATCTACATCAATGGTTCTCAAACTTCACAGTGCATTGGAGACACATGGAGGGCGTATTAAATCACACATGGCTGGGCTCCATCCTTAGAGAGTGTCCGAGTCAGTAGGTCTGGAGCAGAAAAGAGGATCTGCATTTCCTGGTCTGGGACCATGCTGGAAAGACCACTGCTCTAGGTTGTGAAGGGAACTCTGCTTGGCTTGTGTGTGGTTCATTTAAAAAGGAATGAGTGTACTGAGTCTTATGTAGACTTAAATGACTGCATCGTAAATCCTGCACTCTGACTGGTGCCAATCCCCTCAGTGTTGAAGCTCTTTATTATTTGGAATGAAGTCTCTAAGGGAATCTGCACTGGGAGACTACAGCTGCCACATCATGTGAGACTATGCATATGCAGGCCATTTTCCTATACTTGTTTTATATTTGAGGCTCCTTTCCTTCAACAAAGGCCAAATGATAGCTACTTCATTCTACATTTTAAAAATAGGGCTCTGCTCTGTCTCTAACTCTGGGTGAGAGTAACTCAGGTTTATGATCCTTAGAAGCCATCTCCTACAGTGAATATATTGTTTCTCTTTTTTCATCTACTACTTCATTTCCCTTATATAAAATGCTTATAGGATTCTCTGCAGCTGTCATCTGGGAAAGATCACAGCTTCCCACAAAGGGGGAAGAAATTGCTATTCAGCATCAATAGTTGGCCTTTTGGCAATTTCCCAGAAAAGCAGAGAGGCCAATAACAAATCTTGAGCCAGGTAAATTAGTGAATGCAACATGGAAAAGAGGTATTGGATGGAAGTTTCATAGGTAGAGACTTATAGGACTTAGCTCACTAGTCTAGCACTCTGTCCACAGATGAGAGTGCACATCAAATTTCATGAAACAAGGTCCTGGTGCCTCCTAACCAGATTACTGCAGTAGTGTTCTAGCTGGCTTTCCTGATGCCAGGTTAAGCAGTCCTTCTTCACTTCATCCTGACACCCCTTCCCCCCAGCTCAGCTTCAGCTTCCAGAAGTAACACAAGCATCACTTCCTCTCCCCTCAAAGATTTACTTAGTCTTTATCAAATAAAAGCTGTGTTTAATTTATCTTTATTTTCTCAGTGTCTTGTACACAGTTTTTACTTAAGAATAAATAAGCATCATGGACAAGCCTCTAAATCTGGCCTCTTTTTATTCCTCTCACATGCTGCTCCAGCTAATCCACACTCTCACTGCCCTGAGATCATAATGAGCTCATATTTGCTTCTGTATTTTATTTCATGATGCTTTCTGCTTCCCAAATTCCCACCACAAATCAGCCCAATTTAAGGCCAAGATCACACTCCATAGCCTTATGAAACATTTTCTAATCACTCAGGTCCTCATGGCCCATAAAGCCTGAAGTACAAACCAACACATGGTAGGTTCTCATAAACTAGTACAGCCACTTTGGAAAATAATATGGAGGTTTCTCAAAAAATTAAAACAAGCGCTACCATATGATTCAGCAATAAATACTGCTGGGTATTTATTCAAAGAAAACAAAAACACTAATTTAAAAAGATTTATACACCACTACGTTCATTGTAGTGTTATTTATAATAGCTAAGATATGGTAATAACCTAAGTGTCCATCAGTGGATGAATGGATAAAAAAGATGTGATATGTTTGATAATATGTATATTTGATTATATATACACATTAAACAATATATTTTAAAATGCTGAATTTGCTTTCCTATACTCAAATCTACTAAAATCCTACAAATTTTTATGGATCAGAATAAATAAAATTCATGGTTATACATTTTCTCATTCTATTTTGATTTGACTTTATGGTATTAATGAATATTTCAATGAAAAGCTGAGAACCATAAGGAGCATGGTATGATGGGAAGAATATTGAGTTATAAACCAGATGTGAGTTCTAATCCTGGTTCTGCCAATTTCCACTTAATTTTTTTCCATCTCTGTGTTTAAGTTGAGTTCAATGATTTTGAAATTCTCTTCTTGCTCTGGTGTTCTGTAAATCTGAATTCAAGATCAGCTTGGCCACTGTCTCTACTTGGAAGTCTGGAGTGCTCCTCAAATGGAGCAGAGAACCAAATTATCCTTACTTCCCTTCTGATGAACATTCTGTACTTACTTTTTAGTTTGTATCAAGGTAAATCATTTCACCAACAAAAATAGGAAGTTATCCTTCTCTCTCAGCTGCCTAATCTTTCATACAATTTTTTTAGATTTAGATTTTTCCTTTATTTCCACTTATCCTATCCAAGATTGGGCCTTATTGTCAATCACCTAGATTCTGGAAAAATATTTGTAATTAGTCTTTTGCTTGTGGTTTTATCCCTTATTCACAATCCATTTTCCAGTTTATTGCCAGAATGGTGTTACTAAAATATATACTGGATTGCTTTATTCCCCAATTTAATAGCCTTTAACTGCTCTCCCTTTCCTAAGGTATTCAAACATTTTTACTATCTAAGTAAGAGAGGTCTATTTTCAAGCCTTAGAAGCCACATAATGTATATTTATAATTGTTTATATAAAATAAAGGCAAAGATTCTGTGATTTCTGCAGTGAGGAGAAAAGGGAATCAGAGCACAGTCCATTGGAAGAGCCTTATTTGTATCCTCTTAGAGGGCTCTGAGGAATCCAGAGACCAGGTACCATGTGTGACGGAGCAGGGGCTAGTAAGCACTGAAAGAAACCAGGGCAAGCCCTTTCTCTAAGCCAAGTGCCCTGGTACTGATCTGTGTCTCCTGAAATGGGTATCATTTTCTAATTCCCTTAAAGGCCTTCTATGGTCCTATGATCCAATGCTCACAGGGCTCTGTGGAACACAGATTGAGTCTACTTTTTAAAAATTACTGTTGATAAAGTTCATGGATCTTCATATAACACATAAGTCTTTCTATAACCTGGTTGCTATGTACCTCCACAGTTCTGTCTCATGCTATATTATTACAGTTTCTTTGAATATCATGCAGGTTCATGATCCAGGCTTCTCCCTCTGTCTAGAATAGCCACCTCCAGGCCCCACATTTGTGTAAGTACCTTACCAATTTTTAAGACCAATGTCCATTCTTAAGTACCTTCACAGTTTAGCAGGGGAGAGAGAGAAAAAGGAACTATTAAAATTCAGAGTTATAAGTGCTATGGCAAGAGACATAAGGTGAGGCTGAAAAAAACTTCTAGGAATAACTGAGGTAGCTGAAGGCCAAAAAGAAGTTAGCCAGGTGAATAAAGAGAGGAAGAAGTGACCCAGGGATAGTTTAATGGCTTGTAAAATGAAGAAAAGAGATTAAGTCTTGAAAGAGTGTTAAAGAATTAAACTTGGACCTAAAGGCAACAATAAGTCATTGCAGTGCTTAAAGTTAGAAAAGTGTTTCAGAAAGCACTCTCTAGGTAGAGTATGGAGTTATGGAGCCTTGATTAGATTTTTGGCATGGATTTAGGGTAAAATAAGGCAAATACTGTTAAAAGAGGCCATATAATTGTGATAAAAGGTACAGCAACCTGGATTAGACCAGTGGCTGTGGCAATCAGAATAGAGAGAAAGGGACAGAAAAAGGGGCTAATTAGACTCTACTAGATATGCTAATGGGTTGGATGTAGAGTGAGGGATCAAGGGAAACATTTTGTTTTTATGTTTATCTCTAACTATGAATTATGAGTCAGTTGAGGGGAAAATTCTATCTTATTCATTTTTGTATTTCTAGTGCCTACTATGGTGCCAAGCACAGACTAGGTGCTAACTATATGTTTGATAAATAAATTAGTCCTATAAGTGGGGCAATTAGCTCATGACATCTTTGCTGCTGGTATCCATGCCTTTTCCTCATCCCTCCCAGTGATCTTGTTCCATGAGAATGCTGTGGCTTCTCTTGTCATCTCATTTCTCCTGCTATAAATATAATCAACTCAAACTTAATCACCCTAAGAAATAGGCTATAATTTCCAGGCATATTTGCATTAAAAAAAAGAGAGGCTTCGGGTCAAAATGGTGGCATAGGTATATAAATGTGGTAACTGCAACCTCCCACAACTATGTCAGACTTACAACGAAACCTCAGAATAATCATAATTCAGAACTGCCTGAAATCTGAACAGAAGTCCCATAGATAAGGATGTAAAGAAGAAGCCACCAGGAGACTGTTTGGAGGGGCAGAGATGCAGACTGGTTAGGTCCTGCATCCATATGTGGCAGTTAAGAATCTGGAGAGAAATCTCAGCTGCAGAGGACCCCCCTGAGGAGACAGCGGTCCCAGCCCCACACCAGGATTCCAGCACTGGAAAGAGAAGTCTTCTACCTTCTGGCTGTGAAAACCTGTGAGGATTATGACTGAGTGAGATGTAAGGCTGTTAAAGTTTCAGGCATTCCTCTTAAAGGGCCCATGCACACATTATATGGATCTACTCCCTCTGAGCTCCATCACTGGGGCAGTGGTTGGAGGGTGGTGAGTCTTGGACATACAGGGAGGAGCCGAGCCGTTTTCTGTTAGAGTGAGGGTTAAAAGGTCAACTTTCTCCCAGATGTAGGTGCTGGCAGAGGCTATTGTTTCTTTGCTGGGCCCTCCTTAACCAAGCAGTCAGGCACCATATCTGAGTCCCTACCAACTTGGCTAACACTCTTTGCCCTGTTGTGGTGATTCCCTGAGATCTCACCCCACTCAGCTTGCAAGCCCACAGAAGCCTTTTTTTCAATAGCTTTTCCATATAAATGCAGACTTTCCTGAAATCTTTCAAGAGAATACAAGTCCAAACAGGCAGCATCTGGCCTTGTCATCCCCCATATGTCTTGCTAAGCAGCCCCAAGTTCAGCACTGGTGGCAGACAACCTGGATTCACACTAGTGGAAGACAGCCTGGGTTAGCAACTTGGCCTCTCCCAGGCACATCCAAGCCAGCACAAGTGGCTGTCACCTGCAGATTGCTTTGTATCTCCTTCACAGTGGCCCTGTGTAGGATACAGGCTGCATCTGACCTTGGCCTGTACTACCTAGGAGGCCCCAGATCTAGTGCACCATGGGGACAGCTTCAGGTACTATGGGGAGAGCTTCAGACTACACCAGAGCACACCCAAACTCCATGAGTGACACATGTAAGGAGTGGGCTCAGTGAGTACCAGATCCCTGGTTAATGGGTTTTACTCTGTGGGGTCAGCCCCAGCACAGCAGATCCACCACGGTGGTCATGGTGCATCCTTGCAGGTAAATGCCTTGGGGATAAATCCCTCCTCTTGATGTGCCAACAGGATTCAAGGCTCAACTACAACAAGAGGGTGCATACAGTCCACACCTTGAGCTCCTGCTCAGGTAATCAGGGAGGTTGTATCACTGGACTCTATGGGCCACCTACTATGTAAGGTTATTATACCAAGACAGGGAGATGTAGCAGCTCTTCCTGATACATAGAAACCAACACAGGGAGGCTGCCAAAATGAGACAAAGAAATGTGGCCCAAATGAAAGAACAGATCAAAACTCCATAAAAAGAACTAACAAAATGGAGACAAGCAATCTACCAGATATAGAGTTCAAAACACTGATATAAGGATGCTTCGTGAACTTAACTTAGGAGAAGAGTAGAGGAACTTAGTGAGAACATAAACAAAGAGATAACAAACATAAAAAAGACTAGTCAGAAATGAATACAATAACGGAAATGAAGACTATAAGGAAACAATGGTAGAACAGATGAAGTAGAAGATCAAACAACAATTTTGAAGATAAGGAAGCAGAAGACACCCAATTAGAACATCAAAAAATAAATAAGAACTAAAAAATGGAGATAGTATAAGGAGCCTCTGGGTAACTGCAAGTGTACCAACATTAGTGTAATAAGGGTCTGGAAGGAGCAGAGAGAGAACAAGAAATTGAAAACGTATTTGAAAAAATAATAATGTAAAACTACCCTAACCTGATGAAGGAAATAGACAAGTTTAGGAAGCACAAAGTGTCCCCCAAAAAGATAAACCTGAAGAAGCCCACACCAAGGCACATCAAAATTAAAATGGTAAAGGTTAAAGACAAAGAGAAAATCTTAAAAATTGTAAGAGAAAAGCAGTTTATTACCTACAAGAGAGCTTCTATAAGACTGTCAGCTGATTTCTCAACAGAAACTTTGTAGGCCAGAAGGGACTAGCATGAAATATTTAAAGTGATGAAAATGAAGAAACTACAACCAAAATTATTTGACCCAGCCAATCATTCAGAATCACAGGAGATAAAGAGCTTGCCAGATAAGAAAAAGCTAAGGAACTTCAACACCACTAAAGCAGTATTATAAAAAATGTTAAATGAACTTCTTGAAGAAGAAGAAGAAGAAGAAAGAAGAAGAAAATGGATACAAATATAAATAGTAAAATGGCAATAAATACACATCTATAAACAATTACTTTAAATGCAAATGGATTAAATGCTCCAATCAAAAGACATATGGTGACTGAATGGATAACAAAACAAACCCTGCTATATGATGTCTCCAAGAGACTGACTTCAGATCAAAAGACATGCAGACTGAAAGCAAAGGGATGGAGAAAGATATTTCATGAAAATGGAAGCAACAACAATAAAAAAAAAAAACTTGGGTAGCAATACTTGTATCAGACAAAACAGACTTTAAAACAAAGGCAATAACAAGAGACAAAGAAGGACCCAGCAATTTCACATCTGGGTACTTATCCACAGAAATCCAAAACACTAAATTGAAAAGACACATGCATCCATATAGTGATTGCGGCATTATTTACAATAACCAAGATATAGAAGGAACCTAAGTAAGTGTCCATCAATTGTTGAGTGGTTAATGAAGAAATGGTGCATATATACAATGGAATATAACTCAGTCATAAAAAGGAATGAAATCTTGTTATCTGCAACAACATGGATGGACCTAGATGGCATTGTGCTAAGTGAAATAAATCAGCCAGAGAAAGGTGAATATCAGATGGGTTCACTATATGTAGAATCTAAGAAACAAAATAAACAAGCAGAACAGAAACAGACTCATAGATACAGAGAACATTTTGATGGTTGCCAGATGGGAGGGGTGTTGGAGATATGAGTGAAAAAGATGAGGGGATTAAGAAATACAAATTGGTCAAGAAACTATGGTACATTTACACAATGGAATTCTATGCAGCAGAAAGAAGGAAGGAGCTCCTACCCTTCACGACAGCATGGATGGAACTGGAGAGCATTATGCTAAGTGAAATAAGCTAGGAGGTGAAAGACAAATACCATATGATCTCACCTTTAACAGGAACCTAATAAAAAAAACAAACAAACAAGCATAATATAACCAAAGACACTGAAGTTGAGAACAAGAGAGGAGAGGGATAGGAATATCCAGGGAAAAGGGGAAGGGATTAGAGCAACAAGTATGAAAGACACATGGACAAAAGCTGGTGGGGGGGGTGGAAATGGGAGGGAGCTGGGGAGGGCTGAGGAAGTGGGATGGGATGGGAGTAGAAAACAGAAAACTATATTAAGAACAACAATTAGAATAAAATAAAAAAAAGAAATACAAATTGGTAGTTATAGAATAGTAATAGGCAAGTAAAGTACAGCCTAGGGAACACAGTCAATAATACTACAGGTATGTATGGTGTCAGATGGGTGCTGGATTTACCTATGTGATGACTTCATAAATTATATAAATGTCTAATCATGGGATTGTACACCTGAAACTAACATAGTGTTGTATATTAACTGTAATTGAAAAATAAAAACAATAATTAAAAAAATTAAACATAAATAAGAATAAGAACAGGGAGAGGACAAGGTCTAAACAAGAGCAATTGATCACCAAAGATAAGAATTCAAATATCATTTGAGATATATATCTAACACACGCTCATATACACATTCTCCAGCATTTACTGATTATCTGCTATACAAAGCCAGGTATTATGCAGGCCCTGAGGACACAGCAGGGAATGAGAAAGGCACCAATGGCCCCAGATATAGTGTTGGGAGGAGAAGATTTAGAAGGCTCCAAATCTCATATCAGGGGCATCAGCCTTCATCATTTACATAGGATGTAGCTTAAGCACATCTTTTAACCTTTAGAATTTAAGTTTTAATTTCAAGTTTTTGTTTATTATTTTCATAATTATTTTAATTCTTGGCGCTCAGTTTTCATGGAAGGAGGGGAATTGAATGATAAGTGAAAATTCAAGTATACCATGTGGCAAACTGCTTGTAATCTTGTCTCTTATTTTGAGCTGTTCTTCATTTACCAGGAATATAAAAGGTATGCCTTGATGTCACCCCATGGGAAGTGTGCGGGTGACACTCTGCGCACTTCTGCTTATGCAGAGCAAACACGTATGATTTGATGTTAAGTGATTTTGGCAGCTTATGAGATATAGAAAATAGTTAAGAGAACATTTTCAACACTTTACAATTACAAATATTAAATCTCATAGTGAGTAAATTAATTGGTTGTTATAGGAAGATAATTTTTAGCACTTGTACAGTTCAATAACAAATCAGATAGCTATATAACTTAATTCATTTGTTTTTCAATTTATTGTTTTCCCTATGAGAATATAAATTCTATAAATGAAGAAATCTTTTCTGTTCTTTCCTCTTTTCTATCACCAGTGGCAGGCACAGCACCTCACACAATAAGGCAACTTCATCCACAGAGTTTTCCATGTTTCTTTACTTTCCTCATCTTCTATCTCTAATACATCAGCAAAATAAGTTGCTTCTAGCCCCAAAATATATTCTGATCCATCCATTTTTCTCCATCTCTACTATAACCAAGTCCAAGTTACCGCTGCTTCTCTCTGAAACCATTGGTTCACTGTTTCTACCCCTATTCTCTATAATACATTCTTTGCATGGTAGCCAGAGTTCCCAGTTTTTAAAATTTAAGTCAGATTATGTCACTCATCCCTTGTTTAAACTCTCCAGGCTCTTCCTATGTCATGCAAAGTAAAATTCAAGCCTCTCACCTGCCTTATCTGCCTTACCTGGCTCGCACTTCTTCCTGTGTCCACATCCGCAACCACCTCCCTCTTGTCGCCTTCACACCAGCCACTCTGAGCCTACTTCCGCTGCTAATGTGTGCCTAGCTCAGTCCTACTTCAGGGAACTTATATTTACTGTTCCCTCAGCTTTAAAAGTCTTTTCTTTATTTTTGCTCAACAAGTTCCTTTTTGTCATTAAGATCTTATCTTGAACGCCACCTCCTTAGAGAAGCCTACTTTAATCTCAAATGTAAAGCAATCACAAGGCACTCCTCTCACATCACTATGTTTCATTCTCTTCATAGTAGATATTCCTCGTGATATTTTGTATATTTGTTTTTCTTCTGCTCAGCAGAGGAAAACATAAGCTCCTTAGAGCAGGAACCTTGTCCTTGTTGACTATTTTATACCCAGTGTGCAGGACAGTGCCAAGTCCATAGCAGACACTTAAAAATAGTTGCAACAAATTAATAAAAAAGTGCAGGAATAAACATATAAATAACAGTTCTACCTAGTTTGGATTGGATTTGTCAACAATAAAGTACATATATTCTTGTTGCACAAACTCAAATTCTGTTAGCTCCAGCTCAGAGGCCAACTTGAATTTAAGCCCATAATTATTGGAACTACTTAGTATTGCCAAAGACTGTGAGCAATTCTCTACTGAGAAGATAATGCTAAATCGCCTGGAGGTACTAATTTTCGAGAGTAGATGATTAGTGATGCTGTTTTCTGACCTTTTCTGAGCTACAATAATCAGCTGTTACTGTTTATATAATTTCATAATACCCATACCACTCATCTCTTCCTAAGCTAATTCATATTTTATAAAATAAATTTAAATTAATTTTGTGAAGAGAAGTCATGGCACATTTTGAAGTACTAGATATATTTTGTGATTTCATAACCACAACTGGAACTCCCTGAGTTCATGTTTAAACTGGTCTTTGCCAGTGGGATCTCAGTCCCTTATATTTATTTGTCTCAGCTGTGGAGGTAAAACTCAGAGGCCTGGAGAGGGATGGTATCCAAGAGGATTAGGGGCACCAAGAAGGGCACCTTTGCTCACAAATATCTTCTTGCTTCCAGTAGTTGGGTTTCATTTGAATTCATAATTTTCTCTCTTGAAACCCAAACAGAAACAAAAACACCATTGGTGCCTGTCACCTGGACATGAGAACTGTCCATGTAGACAGTGAGTCTTTATTTTAGAGCATGGGTAGACCAGAGGACTCTCTGAGGGGAAAATTCATGGAAGATCTTTAAATTAGAGGAGGCCAGAGGCACAGGGCAGTAGAGGAGAGTAGCTACCAGAAGATAAAGGAGATCAGAAAGATCCCAAAGTAAAAGCAGACATTTCCTAGGACTACTGTGACAACAAGTTTAGAAACCTCTGAGAAGGGTGTTTATAAAAACTGTAACAATATTTTGTTTTTCCTTAAAGCCTAGAAATATGCTGGGCAGGTATCACTACATTTTCAAAAAAAAAAATCTGAGAATTAAACAAGTTATGTAACTTACTTAAACTCAGCAGGTAAGAGACAGAAATAAGAATTACACATTAGTTTTATGGCTCCCAGTCTTGTTTTCTTGCCATTCATCACTTCTGCTTATGCTGTTGTCACTTGGACTTCCTGTTACAATTGTATGGCTAAACCTCAATCCTGACTGAACCCGTCTATATATCTTCTCCCTTGCTTTTTCCTGAGTGGCTGAACATGGAAGTGCTAGAGAAAATCCACAGATGACAGGAGTCACTATAAACTCCTGATCTCTAAATACTCTGGTCAGCTTGCTTTCCCTCATTCTGCAATGACAGTCTCTAAATCCTTCCTTTCCTACATCAAGTCCAACCCATAAGTTTGCTTCAGACTTCAAGACTGGAAAAAGGAATCATTAATGAGAAGTCCCTTAATTTGTTTTGCCAGATTTACATACCTACCTACATGCAAACTCATGTTCTCCCTTTCTCTTGTTATAAGGGAGAAATTGCCTCTTCTGATACCAAAGGCCTGTTAATTCACATTCTCTTAAAGAGTTCACTTGATTATGTCATGCACCTTCAAAACCAGTCTTTCTACTTAACATTCTCAGAACCTTCAAACATGCTCTAGTATCTCCTCTCTTTTTTCTAAATTTTATTTTATTTTAATTGTTCTTGTACAGTTTTCTGTCTTCTACTCCCATCCCAGCCCACCGCCCCAGTCCTCCCCACCTCCCTCCCATTTCCCCCCCCCCCAGTTTTTGTCCATGTGTCTTTTATACTTGCTGCTCTAAACCCTTCCCCTTTTCCCCTGGAATTCCCTCTCCTCTCCCCTCTGGTGACTGTCAGCCTGTTCTCAATTTCAGTGTCTTTGGTTATATTGTGCTTGTTTGTTTGTTTGTTTTGTTGATTAGGTTCCTGTTAAAGTTGAGATCATATGGTATTTGTCTTTCACCACCTAGCTTATTTCACTTAGCATGATGCTCTCCAGTTCCACCCATGCTGTTGTGAAGGGTAGGAGCTCCTTCTTTTTTTCTGCTGCATAGTATCTCCTATCTTTTGAGAAGCTTTTCATTGAATTAACATCTCCCCTTGGCTGTCTTGTCTCTTTCCTCTTCACAAATCAAGTTTCTCTGAACAGTTGTTTACATACACCCTCTGTATCTTTCTTCTCATTCTTTCTTTATACCTTTCTAATATGACTCCTCTCACAATATCCCTACCAAGAACAATTCAGAAAATATTCCCAGGAAATTCACCAATAAACTGGGTTTGGCCAAATTTAGTACTATCTCCCTAGTACTCACCTTAGACGATTTCATACCTGAGGCCAGTTGCTCATTCCCTTCCTGCTCCTGGCTCCTTCCTGCTTTTCTTTCTAGCATTCTGCTCACTTGTTTTTATTTTTTTAGAAATTGAAATTATAAAATGTTTATCAATGGAAGAAATATTTTATTGTGCTATTCTTTTAGTGGAGCATATCATTTATTTATGTCACATCTTTTTCCAGGAAGTATTCATAACGACTTACAAAGATAAATAAAACACATTGTTGCCCTGGCTGGTGTAGCTCAGTGGATTGAGCGTGGGCCTGTGAAACAAAGGATCGTGGTTCGATTCCCATTCAGGGCACATGCCTGGGTTGCAGGCCAGTTCCCAGAAGGGGACCCACGGGAGGCAACCATACATTGGTATTTCTCTCCCTCTCTCCTTCCCTTCCCCTCTAAAGATAAAGTAAATAAAATCTTAAAACAAAAACAAAAACACATTATTGCTAACACACAGAAGTGAGGGGAGATGGATTCAAGACAGAGGGAGAAAACTTAAGATGGAAATAGGAACAAAATATGTATACAGAGTATGTGGGCTGAAGTCATAAGTATTTGTTAGAGGATTGCAAATTTTACTTTCATTTTTAGAAGCCACTTCAGAGAAATACAAGGTATGGGGAAAGTAGGTTTATAGTTGTGAGTACATGAAACCAAAAGTTTATTCTTGTATTATTATTTTTTAATTTATGTATATTTATTGTTAATTTTCTATATTAACAATGATAAACCTATTTTTGCCCCACCCTGTATAACTAATTCTGGTTCAGTGACCATAAGAGAAAAAACAATTTCTGGATTAGGAGTCCCAAAGGCTCCTCATATAGAGAAACTGAATTACATCCTTAAGTAAATATGCCAAGCATTACAATGGACTGTGTTGTATTTTATTCACTTGTTTTTAAATCTTCATCTTAGTTCCACTCTAACCTAATGATTTTCATACGTAAACAAACAAAAGAAAGAACAATCACAACAAAAAAACCAACCTATGCTTTGTTTTATATACTTTAAGTTGACATCTAATTTTTTCATTATATATGTTTATATAATAACAAATTATATAATTTCTGCCCTATTGTGAAATGTAAAATTTTATTTTTAACTGTTACATCATAATTTCAAATGTATATAGTAGAATATAAATATGTACTGCTTTGAAATCTATTCTCACCAATTTAAAATATAAATTAATATATTTTGAGCAGTTGGAAATTTCGCAGTTGCTATTTTCTCCTTGAACTAATGTTTTATTTCACTTCAAGAGAGTCTTATTCTAATATATTTTATGTTAGAATATTTTATATGGATCATCATAACAACTTATATGAAACAAAAGTGCAGGTACAAATATAAATCCTATGATTGTTTTAAAGCTTCCAAAGATATAACTCTAAATGTTAAACATTTTTATCTGGACTGAGTTATCATGATTATTAACAGTACACATTGCTCAAAATAACCTAATATATTAGGAATTACAATTTATAAACCTAAAACAATAAAAATGTAATTGTACTAGGGATTTGTTTTTAATGGTACATGTAGAGCTTTTTAAAATTAGTTCATGTTTCCACTGATGAATATGAATTAAGGGTAGAATGAGAAAAGACTCCAAATTTCTATTTTTCATTTCTACAACTGTAAATGATGAAAAACTTGTTCACAGATACAAGTGGATAGGAATAGGAAGAGAGCATTGAATTCCTTCCAAGTTATATGCCCCAAATCCTGTGGTCTATCATTAAAACTATTTTAATAATCTACCAGATGATAACTGCTTCTCAATTTTATTAAGAGTAAAGAATGGAAAACCAAATGACTTATAGAAAAGATTAATTACTTATTCATTAGAGTCACTGACTTTCTCATAGTGGTCAATGACATTTCAGATTTTTATTTATACCTAGTAGTAAAGTAGTACTGTTAAATAAGTAGTAAAATAGTCCTAAAGAGTAAATATAGTAAGTAGTACTTGGAGTCATAGTAGGATATGGAATGGGTCAGACATACACCTATCATTTGTAAAAAGGGAGAAGAGGAATTATAAATAGAAAAATGGGAAAGAAGAATTAGTATGAAGCTGAAGGCTACTTCTTGGACAAATCAAATTAAAGATCTGAAAACTGAGTACCACAAATTTATCCATGTACTTCTAGAGGTATGCATTACTCAATTAAAAAATTTATGGTCTAACCTACCTCAAATATTTGAGTAATTCAAGACTTAGTTCTTGGTTCTCTTCTCTGTTTATGTGTTTTCAAGGTAATCTCTTAATTTTCTTGGCTTGAACAATTCACAATTATGTCCCCAGCCAGATCTCTCAGAGTTTTGATCTGTATTTTCAACTGCCTATTTTATATCCCTACTATGAATTCTTCATAGGCATCTTAAACTGAACATTGTCTGAAGTAAAACTTATATTCCAACTTTGCATCTTCACCAGTTTTTGCCAATTGCTAGGCTCCATAGATCAAAGTCAACTTTTGTTAATTCTACTAGATGGTAAACTCTGTGGCATTAAGGATATAGGATACCCAGTTCAAGACCTGAGGTCCAGGGCAGAGAAGACACTGATGCTTATTTTAAAGAAATACCACTTCCTCTCACATCCTGCTCTAATCAATCATTAAGCTTTACCAAGTTTACTCCTTAAGCATATTTCAAAATTTGCCCACTCCTCTCAGTCTTTTTGTCAGCTTCTACTCTAAGTTCCCATCATTTATCACTCAAATTACCGCAGTAGCTTCTAAAACTGCACTCCCTGCGAGTGCTCTTGTCAGCCAACTCAGACTCCCACAGCAATCAGAGTGCTCTTTCCACACAACAGTTTAACTCAGCCATTTTCTTATTGAAACGTTTAAAGTTTTCTGTTGCTTTTAGGAAGATAGAGAACAAGTTATGTACTATGGCACCCAAGGTTCTCTCTGCCTGATTTCTCATGTTCACCTCTCCATTTTCCAGCTTGTGCCTGTCCACCTCCTCACCAACTCTAGTCGCAGTGGCCTCTTCCCTGTTCCTCCTCAGGCTTTTGGGTGCATTATCTCTGCCTGAAGACTCCTCCAGCCCTTTTCACTCGGCTTACGCATGGGCTCAGCTTAAATCTCTCCTGTATAAGGCTTCCCTTAGACACACTAGACTACATTAAGTCATACCATTACAGCTTATGTACTTTCATAGCGCTCATTTTGACTCTAAATCTGTTCATTACTCTTATAAACTGGAAGCTCCACAAAGACATAGAGCCTGTTTTTCTTCTTTTCCTGCTCTATCCCCAGCTCCAAGTATTTGACATGCAGCAGAACACTCAGTATTTATTGGACAAATGGGTAAAATGGTCTGAGAGTAAAATGGAAGGCTCAGTGTCAGTTAATAAATACTTGTTTTATTCCTTATGCTTGTCACTTCACTTAGTTTGCCAACTTCAGTGACTTGTCACAGGTGTAGGTGACAGGGGCATCAGCTCACTCAAGATGTTGTATCCCACTGTGCTGAAAATCCCAAGACCAGCTCCTCTCACCCGCCACACTCATTCGCAGGTGGCTCTGCACACTCCCCTTTTTGACTTGGATTTGCATGTTCGATGGCTCACTCAACGTCGGAGAGGTGGGAAGGCAGAGGAGATGAATTTATGGCACATAAAGCAGCTCTGGCACTCGCACACCCAGCCCAATAATTAATGGATAAGATGCCTTTGAATGAAGCTTTAAAATACATGATTTCATAATAATACCTACCTGGGAAATAAATATTAAAAGAGCTTATTTGTGTTTTAACACATACATGAACAGAAGAGGCAGAAATAATTCATTCTTTAATTGATTGTTTTCTGAAAGAAAGCATAGCTCCCCCTGCGATGTCTGCCTTTTTTAAAAGGTAATTTAGTACTAAATTAGATTGTAAGATTTAAAGAAGTTAATGGAGGATAAAAGAAGGGAAATTATATTAATGTTGAAATTAGTACAGGGTATTGTGAGTTGTAAGCTGGAGCCTTAATAGCTGTGTTCTAAGTACAAGACTAACTTCCGTAACTAAAAGTGGTTTGGGCTGATTTCAGATAACAGGTGGTTCTTTACAAACCAATAATGGGTCACTTGCCTGAGGTTGACCTGTAAATTGTCTTAACTCCGAGTGTTGTAGTAACACCAATGCTGAATGTTAAAACCTCTTTGGACGCTTGATTTTCTTCCCAGTAAAAACTGTTACTCTTAATTCATTCATCTGTGATATGTAAACAAACTTCTGCTCTATAATTTTTTAAACCAAAAATGTAGTAAGTAGTACCGGAGCCAGTTTTCAAACATTGCAAACCCAGAAATGTATAAACAACAGCTTACCTGGGGATAGTTATTTTTCCCCCGGTAACTGTCAAGAGTTTTTAATCCCTTCTACAAAGTTGTTCATTGGAGTGTAATAAACAACTTAAATGTTCAAAAATAGGGTAGAAGTAAGCAATGTTACATCTATATGACATGAAGCTATGCAGATATTTAAACTAATGTTTGCAAAGTATGTTTTATGTAAGACAATGATCCTCTTGTAATATTAAATGAAAAAGATAAACTAAAAAGTTTATATAAAAATCTGCCTTGAATATGAAGGTATATAATAAATAGATCCTTTTGGTGATAGAATTACAAATGATCCAAATTTACTTTGTAAAATCTATAATTCCCAAATCTTCACAATGAATATGCGTTACTTTCTAATTAATGTACAGAAGTAGGTGGGTGGGTGTGTAAGAGAAACACGATCAGTTGGCTCTCGTGTGTCTCTAACCTGGGACCCAACCTGGCTCACAACCCAGAATCGAACCAGCGACCTTTAGGTTTGCAGGACAATGTCCAACCCACTGAGTTACACCAGTCAGGGTTCAAGAGAAATCTTGAGAGACCAGGTTGCCTGCTTGGACTGGGCAGGGTACATGCTCCCTCGAGAGGAATGCTATTCAAGTCTCCATTTTAATGTCACAGCCCCTGCACAGCAGCTGAGTGAATGTTAAGTATCTCTCACAGCTTTATGATTTTGGCCTCTAACTAATAAGCCAATTTGCAACGATCTGATGCTTGCACAAATCTAGCCACATTAGGCCTTTCTAAATAATGATACAATTTATAACAGTTAAAAAAAAACACTCTTGAAAATAATTGGTATTACTACTGAACTAGAAACCAGGATATCACTTGAGTGTCTCCCCAACCCCTAACCCTGTTTCTCAAACCATTTTGCTTTGGTTGAGTTTCCAAAGAGTTATTTGCTAAAACCAACATCAAATATAATTTCAGAAATTTAGAATGACAAATTGACTTCTTAGGAGACTGTTAGACATAAATAATAACAAATGCCTTATCAGCATTTACAATTGTGACCAGCTCCTTGCTTTAGAAATAGGAATGTAATGAAGTTTGCAACTTCTCAAAGCTACAGATTTAATCAAAACAAAGGGTTCATTTCCTGGCTGTGATGACAGCATTCCTGAACAACTCAGACTGTCAACAAAAGTCAAATGATCAGAATTTGATTTTAAAACTAAAAATTTGCAATGATCCTCTAGCATCCTCATTTTATGGAGAAGGCTGCAAAGCTTAAGAAAGCTGTGTAACCATCTCAAAGTCTCAGAGCTAGTTAGTGGCAGAGATACCCAGGTCTCTCTCTCATCTTCACTACAGCAGTGCATCTTGTTAACTTTCAGTCTGAACTGGGAGTTTGAGACTAGATCTGCAAATAATGCCAGAAATTGGTCCCTGCATACAAGCAGGGGCTGTGGTTAAATCAAAAGATTTACGTACCCATGCAACCAATCTTAAGGGATGTGAACCATCACGCCTATGTCTTAACAATCCTATCGCTTCTTTGCCAGGAATCAATATATTCTGTTTTTCCTTAAGTATACTTGGGTAATTGGACTTTATAAAACTGAGTCTGAATTAATCCTCCTAAATTTGAATGTACTTCAGTGATTTGTGTTTGGCTTTTGAAAATACAAACTTTACTCAGGATCATTTTTTATCAATTATTGATATTTTAGCAGCTGGGATACAGGTCAAGTATCTGCTAGTTTGTCTAGGAAGTGAGAGCATGGTGCAATATTTTCCTACTCTAAGGATTACTTAGACTGTGCAGGCATGGAGGCCAAACCAAAGGTGTTCTCTTCTGGGCGAAAAGATTCAACAGCTCTCCTAAGTGACACATCTTCAAATGAAGTGTATCAATAACTTGACAGCAGCAATATGAAGAAGTCATGAGATTTCTGAAACTAGAAAAAGATATCCTCAGATTTGTAAATAAGATTACATATTTTATGCCAGAAGAGAATGACTGGATATTTTTATGACAGTTTATTGAGATATAACATATACATACTTTGAAATTTACCCTTTTTAAAAGTCTGCACTTCAATGATTTTTGGCATATCCTCAGAGTTGTGTGATCATTGGCACTTTTTTATTTTATAGCCCAAAGAAATCCCATGCTCATTACCAGGCCCTGGAAAACATTCATTTACTGTACTTTTGGACCATAAGACTCACCTAGGTTTTAGAGGAGGAAAATAGGAAAAAAATTTTTTGAAGCAAAAAATGTGGTAAAATATTTAATAACATAAATAACATAATATTTCGCCAATGTAAATATAAAGCTACATTTGTACTATAAGACACACTCCCCTTCCCCCGCAAATTTGTTGGGGGGGAAGTCCATATTTTTTATAGTCCGAAAAAATATGGTACTTTCTATGTATATGTATTTCTCTATTCTGGACATTCCAAAAAAATAAAATTGTACAATATGTGACCTTTTGCATCTAGCTTCACTCAATTAGAACACTATGTTTAAGATTCATCTGTGATGTAGTATGCACCAGTACTTTATTCATGGCACAGTAGTATTCCATTGTGTGCATATCATAATTTATTCATTCATCTGTTGACGGACATTTCAGTTGTTTCTACTTTATGGCTATTAGAGATAGTGTTGCTATGGACATTCATGGGTTGCCCTATGTTTTCAATTCTTTTTGAATGTATTCCTAGGAATACAGTTGTTTATGTAGTAACTCAAATTTTGAGCAAGTGTTTTCCAGATTGTTTTCCATAGTGGCTATACCATCTTATCTTCTCACTAACAGGGAATGCAGGTTGTGATTTCTCCACACCCTGGCTAACATTTGTTTTATCTGTCTTTTTGATTATAGCCACCATTTTGGGGGTGTAGTGGTATCTCATTATCATCTTGGTTTTCAGTTTCCTAAGGAATAATGATGTTGAACATCTTTTTATGTGCTTATTGGGCATTTGTATGTCATCTTAAGAACATCTATTCAATTCTGTGGTAGGCTGGCTAATGGCTCCCCAAGGAAGTCCAACTCCTAATCTCTGACCTTTGAATGTTACATTACAGGGCAAAGAGACTTTATAAAAATATGCGGTTAAATTAGGAGTCTTGAGATGGAGAGAGTATCCTGATCATTTACATGAGTGAGTCATGTGTAATCACAGGAGTTCTTTAAGAAGGAGGCTGCAGAGTTACAGTCAGAGAAAAGACATGATAACAGAAGAAAAGGTTGGACTGATGGTCTTTGGAGAAGAAGAAAGAGTTATGAGCCAAGAAATGCAGTGCCTTCAAAAAGCTGAGATTTTAAAGGCCAGGAAAATGATTTTCTCATAGGTCCTCTGAAGTCATCCTGCCAAGATCTTGAATTTGTTCCAGTAAGGCTGATTTCAGATTTCTGACCACCAGAAGTCTAAGGCAATAAATTTATATTATTTTATGTCGCTAAATTTGTAGTAATGTGTTATGGCAGTGATAGAAAGCTAACACAAAATCATCTGCTAATTTTTAAATTGAGTGATTTGTCTTTTTATTGTTGAGTTGTGAAAATTCTTTGCATATTCTGGATACAAGTTCCTTATCAGATATATTAGTGTGAATACTTTCTCCCATTCTGTGGGCTGTTTTTCCAAGCTTCTTTTTTTAAAAGATTTGTTTATTTATTAATTTTTAGCTAGAAGGCAAGGGAAGGTGAAACAGAAGGACAGAAACATCAATGTGAGAGAGAAATTTTGATCAGTTGCCTATCATAGGTACCATGACCAGGGACGGAACCTGCAACCCAGGCATGTGCCCCAACTGGGAATTGAACTGGTGACCTTTTGCTTTACAGGATGAAACCCAATGAATTAAGCTACACTGGTCAGGGCTTTTCTAAAAAACCTTTCCTGATGGTATACTTTTCAGAACAAAAGTTTTAGATTTTGATGAAATTTGATTTATCTGTTTTTTTCTTTTGTTCTCTGGCTTTTGGTGTCATATCAAGAAACCATTGCCTAATTCAGGGTCCTGAAGATTTATTCTTCTGTTTTGTTCTAAGAGTTTTATAATTTTAGCTCTTATTTCAGGTCTATGATCCACACTGAGTTAATTTTTGTGTGTGACATGAGGTAGAGCCCAACTTAATTCTTTTGCATGTGCATATCCAGAAGCCTTGGAATAATTTGTTTAAAAAAGGCAGAGGGAGCATGTCTTCTATAAAACTATTTCATTGAACCCATAGAGGGATTTCTGTGTTTAGATTACATAATAGCCGACAAAAATAGGAAAACTGTTGGAGATGTCTTTCCAGCTATGACTGTATGTGGGTGCCTGGTGTTCTACCAGATGCATAGCTAAATTATTCTTTTTGTTTAGTAATTTTCATTTGTGTAGTTCTAAGCCGGGAACTTGTCATTACCAGTTACCATGGAACCACTTGCTAAGTGATTTTTTTTTCTCGTCTAGGCAGGGCATCAACACATTTAGAACTAATATTGACGGGGAAAATGAAAAGACAGAGGGCTGTTCCCTCTCACCCCTTTTCATTCTTGTGGGTATAGATGGAGGGAAATGATCCATCAGAATGAGCCCACTGACCCTGGCCATACTTCTTTCTAAGGAGAGAGCTCATGCAATGTCCCTCTCCTGAAGATCTTATTCATGTCAGCAGGTAGGCTTATGTGTTTGTGTTAACCTCAAAACAATGATGGAAAAAAATTCACTTGGCTTTGAAGACAATGAGAGTCTCTCTTTCAATGGAAAATTTGGCATAATCATAGTTATTTGGGGCAATAATCAGTTGGGTTACAGTGGAAATTGATAGGCTGGACTTGGTGACTCACAAAGTTTTGGTTTGGAACTGTCCAAACTCATGGAAGTTCAGTGTGAAGAGGTACTCCAGGCCTTTAGCAATCTCGTGCTGCTTCCCTAACTGAATATCTTTTATTTTCTTAAGCAATCTGAAAGTGGAGTTTGGGCATAAGTCTTGGACCATGATGCTTGGAAGCTGGTGCTTTTCATTTGCATAGGAAATGTTAAAGCATAGGTTTGTCATCTCCGTTTTCAAGCTGTATGATGTCTGCGGTTCCTGATAATCACCAATCACTTTTCCTCTTTTCCTTCTCTTTTTCCTTTTTTCCCCTTTCCTTTCTCTCTTTCTTCTCATGTTCTTATTTTAAAATCACTAGTGAGTTATTGAATATAAATAATAAAAAAGCAAATGAGCAAACTACCAAATGACAGCTGAAAGAATGACATAGTTTATACATAGGGGTTACGCTCTTGAAACATTGGTGTTTGACCTTTCATTTTTGATCAGTATAGTCAAACCTCATTGTGATAAATATTATTCTTGTTTGAAATCAACATGTCTGTTTTCTTGGCTTTTCTAAGGACAAAACCATCCTGACCTGTAAACAGACACCAAGAGAACAAATGAAACAGTGGACTTAGAGAAAACTTGTTTTGTTTTTTTTTTCAATCTTGTCTGGGTATAGAAATGATTGTGCTGAGGGCTAAGAGATTATTTTGTGTCACTTGTCAAGAAATTGGCAAGCAGCCATCTTTAGTGCCTGCCACTACATGCTGCTTTTGTGCTGTGGATGGGTTTAATAAATGTACTGTTGTGTAAAATGTCATTACCGCATCACTGAGCAGAAGCTGTCATGTGATAGCTCTTCCCCAGGATGACAGATCAATACTGGTCCTCGGCAACCCAGGGACTTGAAGACACACAGAGGGCATTTTTATGGTTCATATTCAAAAGCAGAAATAAAAATCATTCTTTAAAGCATGGAATATATATATCTATTTTGCTCTGGGAGAAAACTTAGTGTTATTTTAAAAATGTTCTGACTTTAAAGGTAGGCAATGTATCAAATTTTAATGACGAATTCTAAAAGACAAAATACAAATGACTAGCAACATTTTTTAAAAGTTCAATTTTACTGTTAATTGAATAAATTTAAAGCAAAGGAATATATCACCGTTTGCCTTGGTAAACAGCCCAAAACTACATCTGTGCAAGCACACGCAGTGCTGACAGTGTCATGAAATGGGCCCTCTCCAAAACTGTTGGCGGAGGTAGAATTTGGTGCAATCTTGCTGAAAGGAAATTTATCAATGTGTATCAAAATTCCTTAAACTATTCACACTTTTTGGTCAAGAAGTTCTACAAATATGTCGTAGTAAAATTATGAGAAACAGGGTCAACAGTGTCTTCCAAAAGATTGCCAGTTATTTAAAATGCTAAGAAAATAAAAATAACCTAAACTCTTAACAATGTGAATGGTAAATATATTAAACAGCAATGAAAATATTTTTAAAGGGTTTTTTTTATGATATAGGGAATGGTTTATAAAATAAGGTTATGTGAATTTAAACAAATGATAAATATTAGAACATAAGCTAAACTAAATAAAGAACAAAATAGCAGAAATAAATGTGCAAAATATGTTAGTAGTTACTGACTCTATTTTATGTAAAAATCAATGTGTTCAGTTTTGTATGGTGTTGGTGTGTCTACTCTTCTGCATTTTATACATATCTCAAAAGACCATTTTTATATCCGTCAACACATGTGCACAAAAAGTTATATTTAAAAATAGGTTGTCCAGAGATACTCACCTAACCCACATATGCTCTCTTGCCTGGCCTCTTAGCTCTCATCACCCATTCTTCCTGCAGCTTCTGACTCTCTCCCTCACTCTAGCTTAGACTCACATCTCCAGCCATCAGATGTAACAACACACCTCAGCTAGTCCCTCCCCTTAGGGGACCGGTTTCTTCCCTATTTCTGACCTTGGTCCTGTCCCTTCTTCTGACTGTTCAATGCCTCTTGCTTCCAGGTGTGCAAAGGGTCTGGGACCAGCCATGACGCCTGTTCAGTGTTTCTGAAGTTTACCGTGTGGTAGTACTGGCAGCAGCCTCAGCAGGGAAGTCAGGCTGCCGCACAGCTGTAAGTAAACTTCAGAGTCCATACTTCCCTAGTGTCCACATCAGTTTTTAATTGCTGTGTGACAAATTACCACAAGTTTAACCGTTTAAAGCAACATATATTTAGTATCTCAGTGTTTCAATAGACCAGGAGTCAGAGGACAACTTAGTAGAATCTTCTACTCTGGGTCTCACGTAGTTACAATCAAGGTATCACCTGGATGGCATTTCTTTTGGGAGTTTTGGATCCTCTTCTGAGCTCATGTGGCTATTGAAAGAATCCAGCTGTGTGACTGGTTTCTCTCATCCTGCTAGCTGTGGACTGGGGACTGCCCTCAGGCACTTGCCATGTGGCTCTCTCCATAGGTCTTCTTACAACATGGAAATTTGCTTCATCCAGGCCCGCAAGACAATCTGTTTACCTTTAAAGTGCTCGCTGGATTAGGCTGGGCCAACATGGAATAATCTCCCTTTTGACTAACTCCAATTCAACTGGTTAGAGACCTCAATTACATTTGTGAAATCTCACTTGCCAAATAAAGCAATATTACTGCAGGAATGATATCCCATCACACGCACAGGTGCTGCCCACACTCAAGGGGAAGGAATTACACAGTGATGTGGGTCGCTGGGGCTCACCTTACAATTCCAGCTGCTATAAATGTTCATCTCCCACTGTCATAGACTTGAGGCTCAAGTTCAGTATTCTGTTAAATGGCTGGCTCTGCACGCTGAGTTGTGTTGAGGGCCTTTGAATTTTACACAACTCCTTCATACTTACTATTTCATTTAATTCTTGCCACAGCTTCCTGAGATATATGCTTCTATCTCCAATTTACCTGCGAGGAGACTGGAGGACAGAGACCTTAAAAAGAACTCCAAGGTCACATAGCTAGAAAATGGAACTTGAAATCCAGGTCTTCTGACTCTAAATAGGATGCTTTTTTTCCTACATAATTTTTCTGTAGCAACCATTGAGATCTGAGCTCAGTTTGGAGCTTGACCTAATTAAGGAGAAAGTTACTTTTCTCTTCATCTGTGTCTGAAATACAACTTAGAACTTAAAAGACATAAATATTAGAGCCAGACTTTCTGGATTTGAATTTTGGCTCCCATGTTGATCAGCATTACAATCCTGTGCAAGTTACTTGATTTTTTAGTTACTCAATGTTCTACTCTAAAAAATGGGATAATAAAAGTATGGGTCTAACCAAATTGTTATATAGTTTAAATGAGTTAATACCAGAAAAGTACTTGGCACATTGAAGCACTACATTGGTCTTGGCTATTATTATTATTCGTGTGATTATTACATTTTGATTAATGTAAAGTCCATATTACTACTCTCCTGTGAGCCAACTCATCATCTTACTTTTCTGGGCTTTAGATTATCTGAAAATTTTAATATTATTTAATTGTCAAAAATATAATTTAAAATGGAAAAGATACATTTAAAAATTTTTAAGTTTCTCTAACCCATAGGCAAGACCAAAGAATTTGTCAAATAAAACTTTTTTGTTTTATGAAATTTTTTGAATGAGGGAAACACATCAGATTCAGCTGACCACATAAAGTTGAGAATAGAAACTGTTTTAGTATCATACACACTTTTAAATGGGCCTTAGTTCTCCTATATTATGACCAAGAGGAAAAGAGATGTAAAGAGACAGGAACAGGAAGCTTAGGGAAAGATATAGAGGATGAAAGGGGCCTGAAAGAAAGGCAGAAAGAATGAGAAGAAAGGGAATAAAACATCATAGAGAAAAAGGGAAAGAAACAGAGGCAAGAGCAGAGGAAACACTACTGAGAGGTACAGAAGGCAAGTAAGAAAAAGGGGGGACTGTGCTAAAATTTATTGAGCACCTACTATGTGGCTGGCATAACTAGGGATTTAGGTTATCCAACTGAATCCTCAGAACAACTCAGTGAAGTAGCTATTATTATCATCATTTTACAGATGAGACACCGTGACTAAAAGAGTTTATCTTTTCCAAGAACAATTATGTTAGTATACAGAAATAAGAAACACTATCTTTCCAGAGCCTATTGTAACGTGCTGCTTCCCTGTCCATAAGGACTAACCCTGAGATAATTACTCCTTACAGCTTATTGGTCCAGCTTCAAGCAGTGTTCTTGTTACACTGAGGAAAGACTCCTTAGGTGGGCTTGAGTGATACTGCCTCTTAACGCGACCTTAGAATGTTATTTACTTTGGTCAAGACCATTTAAATTCTAGATAAAGTACAGCACCATATAGTTGATACCTCAGAATAAGCCATCTTTTTCTGAGCTCCTTTTCCTCATCTTTAAAATGTATGCTTTGAAGTAGATAAATTTCCAAATTCTAAAAATCTATACTTAATGTCATGCTGCCAGATTTTAAATTATGTTTGAACTCTTAGATGTCCCCAAGCCATTCAAGTTCAAGGCTCAGAGCAGTGGGTAAGGAACAATCTCATCAGCAATAGCAAGGATCTATCACAATGAAGTGGAAACCCTTAGCATAGCTGTCTTCGAAGACAGAAGGCTGTAATGTGGATTGGGCGTACATATATTTGGTTTCTCAGGACAACTATTCAAGAGTTTTGCAGGTTGATTATTGCACAACTTTGAGGTGACATTCACATACACATTCAAAGGCCATGGCTCTGGCCCCAGGAAGCCAATACAGAGACCAATGGGTAGAGGTCACGATGAAGAAAACTGTAGCTCAGTAGAAAAATAACAAATTTTATGATGTTTAGAGTTTCCCCTTAACATTGTAAAAACTTTAGGAGTTTTTAGGCAGAGATCATGTAACATAGGGAATTCTACTATTAAATGAGAGATTAATGAGTACATAAGTGACATTCAGGACTTATTTATGGATGTATTCAAAGCTTGAGGAGTGATCTTCTTAAAGTCCTTACACTTTAATTTCCTGAGTCCATATCATAATGGCCATAATAATGGTACACAATATACATAATTGCACATAATATGTACATACTAATGGTAGTATATCTATATTTTTATTTTTATCTATCTATCAATCATCTTAGCACAACACCGCACATGACCAAAGCTCCATAAATATGAACTATCATTGCACTTCTCTCCTTACAAGTATTAAGTGATCCCTCCAGAGCAGCAGAACTTCCTTTTATCTCCACGGGCAGAAATAATGTTGCCACCCTTGCTTGCAGGCAAAGAATGGTGGCACTCTCAGAAACACCACTTTTCATTCTTAACTGTAGGCTAAGCATGTAACATATAGTACGAAATAATGATTGTGGCCCACCAATTTCTGAGTTATCCTCTAACAGCTAAGTATCCAGCATTAGCAGACCCAGTGCCCACCAAGGCTCGCGGAAATACACAGCATCTATTTCAAACTGTTCACTCTGTAGCAGAGATATTTCTTCACTCAGAAATGAATTTTGTCAAATCAGCTTGAAAATTCCATTGTCAGAAAGCATGTGTTGCCTGACGGAGAGTCACTCGTTTCTTTTCTTGTTGAGAGGAGATGCAGATGTACCTTAAAAGAAATTGTGATTCTCCCCCACATGCTGCAAAGATGCAGCTGTCAAAAGTGATCCCTGCATCAGAAGAACTGAGTGGAGTACGAAAGTGTCCTTGGCTGCTTTACAATAAAACCTGTAAACTGGCTTATTTATGCTAAGTGAAGAAACAGACTGAGGAAAGCCCATGAAGCTCCCGTTTCTGCTACTTCGGCCATTGTCCTCACTGTGGCTCCATGCTGGCTAAAGTCATTCTTACCTGTAGGACTTTGCTTGTGCTGACCTCCCCCCTCATTAATCTACCCTCCTCCTTCTTCTTCTCATTCATTTGGCAAGAATGTATTGATCTACTTCTATATACAACTGCCTGGTCTGAGAGGATTACAATTTGGTAGAGGCACTAAAATAACATGAGGACAACTTTTTCTCCCCAAGGAAATCTTTTCTAGTTGTTCCAATTCACAATGTGTTTTAGCTAGTGTTTTGATCTCTGATAGAATTTTATATATTTACTAATTGCCCCAACAGGGTAACTCTTAATTCCCCAGCTAATCTTCAGTTCTTTGAAAAGAGGGGCCCTGACTCAAGCAGCTACTACTCTCACCTGAGCGTTATCAGCTGTACTGCATCCAACTGCTTCATCTCACCTTGTGGTCTCCATCCAAGTCAAGCGGGTTTCCCTCTGTTGGGACAACTTGCTCTTTCCCCCTCTGTGTTCTCATCCAGGTTTGTGGAGCTAGTGAAGTCTTAATTGTTTTTTAAGACACAGAAGGGAATCTTCCCATGGAACAGTTTTCTAGACATGGTCCAAACTCCGACCTAAAGCCCTTGCAAATGGCTGCTGAATCTATAAACATTGAACAGACACAGTGTCTATAACATCATGTTATTTGTTAATATTACTTAAAATATGTTATTTTCCTATATGTTTTATTATTTGCTCATCAGCTGATAGGATTCTCCTCTCCAACCAGACTGAAGGTCGCATGGAACCAAAGATATGTCTGCATCCCCTGCTCAGGGTGCCTGGACTGATGAATGTCAGAGCTGACAATAAGCACAAATTGCACACCACTTGAAATTCAATAGATAATGAGAGACCTGAAAAGTCACTACAGAACGCTTGCTTTGACAGCCTTCTCTTTGAAGTAGAGAACTTTTGTAGAATTATTATTCTCCGAAGTCACAAACATGTCTCACGGATATGGCAGATTTACTCTCCAGATAATTCTAATGTTTCAGTTCTTTACCTGAGCCTGCCATCCTCTGCTGCAGCACCTCCTGGTATGATCTTCGTAATAAATATGCCAGGGTCATCTCCAATATGGGGATTATCTGTCCCTCCAGCAATACTGAATCCCAGGCCAGAATTCCCCTGTAGAAACAATAAGTAGATGTTAAAATGATGTGGCTGTCACCCAAACCCAGTTCCCCTTGCACTCCATCTCATCATCTCACGGCTTAAATGGAAGTCAGGGGACAACAACCCTGTGTGCAAAGCTATAAAGTGTACTGCACTGTCAGCAGACAAAGAAAGGTCAGGAAAAATGCTCAGGTTCGTCCCTGCACTGCAAGCCAAGGGGCCTTACATTTTTGCTTTTTTCAGGGGCCTTATAGTTTTACTTTTAAGAAATGTTTCCTCTATACAGTAACAAAAGTGATCATTTTAAAGTAGAAAATAAAGGCTTACAAATTATGTAATATAAAAATACAAGAAATGATCACTGTCAATTGTAAAAATTATGCACAAATATGAAAAAAGAATGGAAGGAAATGAGTTACATGAAAACATTTGATTTGGTAGAGTAGTGAAATTTGGATATTTTCATTTTATTACTTTCAGTATTATTGTTCCAGTAATGTTTATTCATCAAATAACTGTGTTCCTATGTAACAAGGAAGTTTGATTTCAGAAGTAAGGGCTGCTTCTAAAGTCATAATATATGTGAGATACTTTTCAGTTATAAACAGGTTTTAATGTGCAGTACATGTAGAAAAGGAATGCATTAATGCTACAGCAGGTAAATTTGAATAGCTTTTTTCTAGTAAAGCAGATTATTTCTGCTTTATTACTTCTGTGGATTATAGTAATTGACATCAAATATACAATATAACCTTTTGAAATCTGTATGTAAGACAATTAAAGTCTCCCCTAAAATTCACAAATCATCTTACTTAACATACTTCTTATTTACATATTCTCTTTATATCTATCTCCATGGCTATGTTATACTTCCACATTATAATTTTCTTTTCTAATTTACATTATATTTTAAATTGTCTCCATACAGCTAAGTAGTCTTTGTAATTATCTATTTTATTTTATTTATTTTTAATAACTTCTCATTTTAAATGACTAAATAATTATTTCATCAAGGTCATATACCATCATTTATTTAAATAGTCCCTGGTCACTGGCTATTTTGTGTGTGTGTGTGTGTGTGTGTGTGTGTGTGTGTATGGGGACTAAGAACTTGGTAGTTAATGCACAAAATTAATTAGGGCAGACAATTAGTAAAAAAAGTTCAATATTAAGATGTCAGCTATAAACTGTCGTACCACTGCAAAAGTCAAGATACTGTTTACCAATTTTATGGATTAAATTAATAAAACTCTAAACTCCAGAGGGATGTTTTCACAATTGCATATTTTTGTTGAAAGGTTTAAATTAATAATTCAACCACAGTAACTAAAATGCCATGTCTTTATACTTCTAACATTTCTCAAATTTTGATTATATTTGAAAAATTCCAGTGTTCACTGAAGAGAGAGATTACTTAGTAGCAGTCACGTAATCATGAATTTTACATTTATTAAACACCTGCTCTGCACTTGGCACTAGACTAACCCCTGGTGCTATAGCACTGAATACGTCAATTTCTGGGGCACATGAATGGGGTACAGACAATAGGAGTGGCTAACAAGAGAAGAAACACAGGGACTTTTCCTGAAGGTGGATAGCAGTTAGTTATTTTTAAGGGGGTCACTATGAGAGCCGGGGAGAAGGACAGAATGTTCCAGGCAGATGGAAGAACATATGTAAAACTCTGAGGTGAGAAAGGGGATGCCAGGTTGGTTCAAGAAACAGACAATAAGGCTGGAATAAAGAAAGGAAGGAGAATTAGATTAGATGAGTCTTCATCATGAGATTCTTCAGAGCAGAATGCATATAAATCCAGCATTGGTTTTAAGTACCTATTGACACTAGATGACTGTATCAGTATTGGATGAGTATCTGCTGTGTGACTATCGTGAAACTAAAGCCATAGAGATTAAAACAGGATGACTTTCACTTTCATGGAGTTCAAGGCAGAGCAGAAAAGGCAGTGATAGTCTGGCAATTACATTGTCATGCTTATGGCCACCAAGACAGCATTTAGGTGATTTATAAGGCAGTGTCTAAAGTCTGGGAATTCTGGAGGGAAAGGATGAGCATATGAGCATCTTCAGTATATTTGGGTCTAGCTCCAAGAACACTGACTACAGTGTATTGGCCTTACTAGACTTCACAGCTCAGGGATAATAATTTCTTGATTAATTGGGGTAAGGAAGGAGGAAAACAGAGATTGGGAGAGTCTCAAAGGCTTACTCCTAACAGCATCAGTATTTTTGTAGAGAGCACTCAAAATCTGGCCATTTGATAAAGCTATTCATGATGTAGCTCTTAACTTATTTTCTTTATTCTTAGTTTTAGACCTTCCCTCCTAGGAACACTGAACTGAACTGCTGGCTTTTCCCTGCATGGTCCATAGTATAACCTCTCTTTTGGCCTTTATTCAGTGCCATTTTCTCTCCCAGAACCTTCCCATCTTCCCCTTGACTGATCTTTTCCCTTTCATTTTCTAAGATAGGGCTCAGATGGCATCTGTTTCAGAAAACATTAACTGAGCACCCCAAACACCTCTTCTCTGGGTAAGTTGTTCCTCTTTTGAGTTTTTGTAGATTTCTATGCTTATCTATGTCATGCACTGAGTTATTTTAAAGTTATATGTTTATGAGTCTATCTTTTCAAACTGAGCTTGCAGAAGGCAGGAACTATGTTTATATATATATATTTTTGGTGACTTCTTTTGGCACATAGTATTGTTAAATACATATTTGGTGAATGAAATAACAGACAGACAAACTTACTGAGAATATTCAAACTCTAACAGTAAGACTCAGAAAGAACACAATAAAAAAGTCCACAATGTGTTAAGGGATGTCATATAGAAGTAAAAGCAATTTTGTTCTCTGTGGCTACAACAATAAAAATGGAAGGCCCAGAGATTCAGACTGTGGCTTAGGTGAGAGATGATGAGCAGAGCTGTCCAAATTGTGGGTGGGCTGTGTTGGAAGGGAGGGCAGGCTTTTCTCTCAGTTGGCAGCTGTCTAGTCAGTAGACATAAGGTACCCAAGTATCTCTCGAAAGGTTAAACTGGATACCTTTAAATAATTTTTCTGGTTCTCTGGCTAGATTTGTAGGAAAACTGTTTTTATCAACAAAGAAAAAGGAAAGAATTAGAATCTTTAGAAGAGAGCTAGATCACTGTTGCATTTTTAAAACTTATTCTGTGAACCAATAGATTTTTTTTTTATTGTTGTCCAATAGATTTTTGAAATAATGGCTATTTTTAGAATTGATGAAGAATATGGTGGCTCTGGCATTACTAATATACATTCCCCCTTTCCTCAAATCCACTCTGAAGAAAAGAAATAAATAGATCAAAAAGTGCACAATGAAAAAAGGCAGGTAGAGATGAGTAACTGGACCTGTGTTTCCGGTCCCACGGATTCCCCAAAGCTTTTGTGTTTCAATTAAAACCAGTCTGCCAGCTGGGCCTGGCCAGTCACCAAGGTTCTTTAGAAGAGGTTCATCTGAATTCAGCTAAGGAAATTATTTAAATTGCTTTGCTATCTCCCCCATTTCTTCTATCCCAGCCATCGCTTTCAGGTTTCTGCTAACAGCCAGCAGCATTCAGTGGAGAGAGGGATAGATAAAAAGCAATAGTTAAATTACTGCCTGCTGTTCTCCACAGCTGAATCACTCCAGTCCCCTGACAATCATCCCAGAGCCAGCCAGCTGCAGGGGCAGACCCCTGAACCTCTCTCTTCTGAGCGACAATCTCTCTGTGTGAATAGGCATGCCCTTGGCTGACACCCTTAGATCCTGAAAATTGTGTCTAATTAACCAAGTGTTGATACTTGACCCAGTCAACGGAAATTGTGAGGTGGCATGCTGGTGAGGGCAGCCCCTGTGCAGAGTTCTGGGTGGGCTGCTGTTCCCTTGCAGCTGGGCAGATTCCATGACTGATGAATGTAGCTGGCGTGGAGCATTCTTCTTCCTAGTTCCCAGTTCTCCACATTTGCTGACTCTTGCTCAGGAGCACTAGCCCATTGCCTAACCACATGGTACTTCCTCCTTCATGCACCACACTTCATTCCTCTCAGAAAAGGAATCAGCAGAGAGGAAAGGCACTATGCTACTTAACTGATGATTGCAAATACAAATACAATATAATCAGAAAAGCTCGTCTGTCATTAAAATGTGTTCTCCAAATGAAAATTGCACCCCAAAATGGGGTTATAAAAAAGAAGAGGACATACAATCATATGCATTTGTAGAATGTTCCATTGACAAAAAATTTCTTTGATTTTAAGAAGTTTCCACTAATTTAAAATACTGTTTAATATAATAATTTCTAGAAATTTATCCTAAAGAAGTAATCAGAGGTGTATGCAAAGATTTATGTTCAAAGTGTTGTGACAGTATTATATTTCTAACACAAAAAAAAAAACCAAAATAAAAAACAATTCACAACTGCAAAATTCTCAGTCTAGAAATGAGATGTCTGTGTTCACATATAACTTTAAGAAATTGTGTTAGAACATCCCAAAGTTTGCTCTATTAAATTGTGTATTTCCAGAAGCTGCTGAGTAGACTGCATCAGGAAATGGGCACTTGAGGATTGGTAACTGGAGGTTTGGTAGGATCATAGGATTGATAATTTGTAAGAAAGTATTTTAAGGGGATGGGGGACTGTAGAAAAGAAGCAGTTTCAACAAACTGGTAGGAATAGAATGCCAGATTACAGTAGGCCAAAGAACTATAAGAAGCAAAGGGTGATATAGTACAGCTAGGCTACTGTTTCTGTGAAAGAGTTTTGTTCTTAGGGGAGATATGTTGTAATGTCTGATGAAAAGGAAACAGAGGAGAGGGGAGATTTTTAGAGGATGGTGGGAGGGGACTCAAGCATGTCTGTGGGATAATGCAAAGAACACAAGGAAAACAGAGACAGACTTGGAGAGAAGGATGACAGCTAAGGGGTAGAGAAATGTTAGGGGGTGAAGGGATTGAGCAAAAAGGAAAAAGGACTCTTGGACATGGACAACAGTGTGGTGACTATGTGTGTAATATAAGGGAACTAGTCATGGTAAAAAAAAAAACAATAAAAAATTAAAAATGAAAAAAAGTGCTTGAAAAGGAATATCGAAGCTACAAAAGAGATGGAGGGTACATGAGAAGGAGGAGTGAGAGGAGTATCTCAGTCCAGATTCTCTGAGTGCTAACAAAGGCACTGGTTAAGAATATGTATATATGTATATGTATGTGTACATGTACATGTATGTATGTGTATGTGCATGCATGTGTGTGTGTAGGTATAGCTATAAGGAGGAATACAATGGTATTACAAAATGAAAAAATCTTTACAATAGGTCTGTAGATAAAAAAAGTGAAATAGAATATAGGATTTAAATTTTGATCTCACTTTGTAATATATATGCAGAGAGAAATTTTGGAAGTCTGTATCCATAAACCTGTTATTAGTGGTTCTCAAAGGATATAAAAAGTATATATTTAAAAAAACGTCATCATTTGAGAAAATCTATTTTTAATTTTTTAAATAAATATAACTTACTATAAATACATACACACACATTGTAAAACTTGTCTGACAAAATAACAAAAGTTTTTTTTTTTTTAGAGCATGCCTTATCTTTGGGTAGGTTGAAGGATATTCTTCTGAGATAAGAATGACCAAATTCTTATACATAAAGTGTTATTTTAAAGTGAAAGAAATTACAGGGTCTTTTAAAGAAATTACAGGGAAAGGAGAAGGACCTAAAGTAGTTCTTGACTAAAACATGCATTTCAATATTTGCCTTGTACATTTAGGTATCAGGACTTCAGAAGGAAAAGTCTAGAATAAATTTGGAGCCTTCTGTAAAGTAGTAAAAGGTTGGATGTGCAGCTGCAAGGCAAGAGAGCCACACTGGGATCAGTAGGGGTTTGTTGAGCAGCAATAAGGCAGGATATCATCAGCATGATTATGGGATTTTCTCCAACAGTGCTTAGTAATCTTGAACAGTGAAAAGGGAAGGTTTGATTACTCTAGGGCTGAGTTTGAAAATCCAATGTGGTTGATTTTGAACAGAATGAGGAATACACATCAGAAAAATAGCAAAGGAAGAGAAGCAAGGAGGATATTCTTAGACTGAAAGAATAGAAATGGGTGGAAAGACTGAGATCATAGCAAGGTTCAAGTATAGATTTATGGGGAACAGGGGATAGATGAAAGGGCAGCAGGCTATGGACACTGTAAGGTTTCAGGGTTCAAGATTTTGGATATGAAGAAGTACTCACTGACAGTCATGGGAGTGTGATAAAGGTCACGTGAATGTATTAAAGTGAGGATTGAGTCATAGCACTTGGTGGCTAACACTGAAGTTTCCTTGGAAGACAGAAAGAGAATAAATGGAGAAGAAAAATATGGCCAGAATTGTTTAGTGAAAGTGAGGGAAGACCTAGACTAGAGATAAAATGGGGGTAGGATGTGAGGTAGTGTGGCAGTTAAGAGGATTCCAGGTAGAGGAACAAGATGTGACAACCCTAAAAGGGAGAAAGTGCTTGAATTGTTCAAGGAACTAAAAGGAGACCAGAATAGCTACCAAGTGATAAGGAAAGGAAGGGAGAGATGAGGCTAGATCAGGTAGCAGGGGTCGGATGCTGGGGGCCAGTAGGACACTGTAAGGATCATGAAGATTTCAGACAGGAAAGTAACGTGATCTGATTTAGATTAGGATTACACTTGCTGCTGTTTGAAAACTTATTGGAGAGGGCCAAAGTGGGGAATAGGGAGACCAGTTGCAGCAGTCCAGGTCAGAAACTGATGGCAGTTGGTAGGCTGGAAGTAGTGGGGATGACAAGATTCAAGACATGATTTAAAGGTAGAATTGACAGAACTTATTGTTGGAATGTGCGATAGAAAGAGAAAATTAAAAAAAAAAAAAAAAGATGTATAGCTGGGCAAAACTGCCATATAGGAGATGCAGAAGACTCTGAGACAGTAAGAAAACCAGTTTGGGAAAAGTAAATCAAGAGTTCATTTTGGATACTTTTAAGTTTAAGAGATCTGTTGGTATCAGTGGAGAGGAAGGAAACTTACTGAGTAAGAAAACAATAATGGTGAACACTCAGAGTGTTTTCTATATGCTAGACGCTGTGCTAGACCTTACAACTAACTCCCTCCTTAAGGACACTCAAGACATTGGCAAGAAAGTAGGTTGGTGATGGCAGAAATAACAGCAATAAGTGCCTGGCTATTATTTCCTTTGATCCCTAGAACAACTCTTTGAGGGTATGTGTAAAATGTTTTGAATGTAGACCTAGGAGTATAGGCTTTCCTGAAGAAGCTAGGTTTTCTTAACGAGGAATGACATGATAAATGTGATAGTTTACTGTGATTAATTCAAGGACAGCGTACAGAATGAATTAAGACTAGGCTTAGTGGATTGATTCAGAAAGCAAGAGGAGTAATTTGGCATCATTTATAATATGTGAGCTGTGAATTCTTAAGATCTGATTTGGAATGCTGTCAATGGCACTCCAACTATAAAATTTTCAAGGAACATCTATCTTGTCCCCTACAATAGTATTTAACTGAGACACCACTAGAATGTGATATATGCTTGTCAACAGCTCCCAACATAGTCTCAACTTTTTGATCATTTTTCCAATGTAAGTTGCTAGCAATGGAGTCCCTCCCTTATAACTCCATTAAGCCTACTATTTACCATGATGTCTCTGCTTGTGTTCTCTGAAAAGTTCCTGGCACCCGAAGGATTAAAGTAGATATCTGTTTATAATAGTTTCAGTGTATAGAAAATAAAGAAACAGGGAAATTCATGAAGCAATCAGTTATCACATCAAGAAACTAGGAGTTATCCTTGATTCTTGCCTGTCCATTCATCCTTACATTTTACGAAAGAGCATGTCTTGTTGATTCTACCCATAAAATATCCCTTAAATTCATCTAGTCCTCTCAGTGTGTATTATCACTGCCCCTGCTTAGAACTTTGTTAGTTTTTTTTATTGCTTTTCTGGCTTCCAGGCCTGACTCACTTCACTCTACCCTCATAGTGGAATGTGCTTAAAATAAGGAGTCTCAAACTCAAATGCTCTGAATGAAGACAAGATACATAGAAAGGTGAAGTGGGCCCAGGAGACATAAACAGCTCTAATTCCTCCTGACAGAAAAGACTTAGTAAATTTTTGTTAGATTAAACCAAATTGAATAATACTTTAAATAATTTGTATATTGAGCTAACAAAGGAAGGTACAAGAGGCTACAAGAGGGGTATTCTGTTTTAATGTAAAAGGGTTAAAGATTGAATCACCTAATTAATTTTGTATTTATTTACATGAGTATCTACTATGTCCCCAAAATTGCATCACATTCTGTGAAGCAAATAAATAAATAAATAAACAAACGAATGAATAAATAAATAAATAAATAGAGGCATGGTCCTTTTTCTCAAGGAGCTTACAGTCCCACTGGGGAAATGTGTCACAACATAAAAACAGTATGGCTATGATTCAGTATTTCACATTTACCTTTGGCTGTTCCTCTCCCTGGGCCCCTTTGTTCAGCATTTGCCAAGTTCTGTTGATTTTATCTCTTGAGTACCTCTTGTTTTTAACCTTTTATTTCTATTTCCACTGCCTCTATCCCAGCTAATTTTCTCATTTCTTATTGCCCAAGATATTGCAAAATGCCAGCATCTGAGAATGATCACTTTATACATCATTGTTTTTGATTCATTGGATTTCAAAAGTATAATTTTCCCATTTTCTCTCAACTCAACAATTTAGATCTTTTTTCTATTCCAAATGTTCATATAAAACTGTTGAACAAAACAATCTTATTCTTTTCACTCTTTACTGAACCATGAGGACATTTTAAAAGGCTGATTCCTAGAGTTTTGTTTTGTTTTTTATTTTTATATTTTTAAATTTCTGGCAGGGTACACTTACTCTTTCTTTCTACTAGTTCTTGGCAATACTATAGGGGCTCACTCGCTATAATCATAAACTCATATTCCTTAAAAATAACTCTCCTTTGAAATGGTAACTTGGAAATGACCAACTGTGACTCTGACATAAGCCTCCAACCCACACCCCCACCTCCGCTGGTCTTGACTAGGCCAAGAGGAATGGAAATGGGCACCTGCTATCAGCTATTAGGCACCACTCTCTGGAAATCGATTAAGAAACAAATCTCTGGGATTGGTCCTGCTGTGTGTATATCCTAGCTCGACTACTTTCTGGCTTGTGATCTGAGCAATTTGCTTAAGTTCTCTAAACCTGTAGTTTCTCCATCTGAAAAGAAACAATACAGCTTTTGGGTTGATTATAAACTGGCAATATTCAAGGGGTTTTCAAGATCAAAAGCATTTTCATAGTAATAAAATATTACTTGTCTTTTCTACTATTTACCTTTGCACTGATAGTACAAAAGCGATGGTGTATAGAACTATTGGTGCCTTAGCATTAATCAAGGCAATGGCACCAAAGTGCACTAGTAGTTGTTGAATTCTTCAGCAAATATATTCCCAATAAAAGTCCTTTTTACTTAAAAATAACTTTTTAAAAAGATGATATTTATTTATTTTTAGATAGAGGGGAAGAGGGAGAGAAAGAGAGAGAAACATCAATGTGTGTTTGCCTCTTATGTGCCCCCTACTGGGGACCTGGCGTGCAACCCAGGCATGTGCCCTGACTAGGAGTAGAACTGTGACCCTTTGGTTTGAGGGCTGACACTCAACCCACTGAGCCGCACCAGCCAGGGCTCACTTAAGAATATCTTTGTTGGAGCCATGAAAGTTATTAATATTATAAATTTTGACCATTGAGTCAATGTTATAATAGTACATATAATGAAACAAGGGGTATGCCTAAAGTACTTATGTATATTGCATACAGGGTAAGGCAAAAAGAGGTTTACAGTTGAATGTGCAAAATACAGAGTTTATACCTGTATTATTAATAATTATTGTATTATTTTCCATATAAGCAATTGTAAACCTACTTTTGCTCCACTGTGTATGTTTTCTCAAGAAAAAATATTTGTGCAATCATTTGAGTCACAAACTAAACTAACATCATTTTTATTTAGTACCAATTTTACTTAAAAGAATGACTGACAAACAATGATTATTTAGTATTGCATATTTGGCAACCTGAAAATTAATGAAGTGAGCTTGTTTGATCAAGAAAACAAGTAATAGTATTTGTTGAAAACTGTAAAATTTGAGTTTTCAAGCAAACATTTGATTTTGGGTACTTTGTATTCCTTGCCATGTGCATAACAGTTTTCCAAACCTTAAAGGCTTTTCTAATGGGATGGTTGGTAATATTGACAAGTAGGAAATTTTGATATTACATAATGAAATATGGCAACATTTGGATGATCTGTATAACTCAGTAAACCAATATTTTTCTTTTTTATTTGATTTTTATTGTATTTTTCCATACCACTTAGTCCCCTTATAATCCCACCTCCCTGTATCACCATACTTTTGTCCATGTCCATGAGTGCTTTTACCTTTTTGGTCAATCCCTCCACCTACTACTCTCTACTATTTTTCAACCCACCAATACATATTATAAACCCATGCATGAGTAAGAGATTCACTTAAAGTGTAAGATAGATAAACAAATTTGGGTGTAACATAGTCTAAAGAGTTCATAAATATAGTTTCACATTCCACAATGCAACTAATTTTTTTAAAATGACCATTTATGGGTTAGATAAAGTTCTTCATGCCTCACCCTTCTAAATTTGGTGCCCTCCACTCCAGAGAGGTTGCCAAGCCATTTATGAGGTCAACATGGAAAGAAGTAGAACCAGCACCCCAGAACTGGAACCAGGATACCTGGGCCCTCTTGTTACCTAACTTGCACTTTCACCTTGAGCAAACATTTTTAATTTTTCTAAATTTCTTGTTTGAAAAACAAGATGGTAGATCAGATGTTACACTAAACAAGAGGAAATCAAAACAACAAAACCTACCACTTGTCAAGTTTTGGTTTAACATCAAAAATACCCATAATTACCTGAAAAGGCTATGGAAACACTGCATCTTTCTCCATTATATATCTGTGAGAGGGCCTCATTCTCCTCATTCACTACAACTAAGATAACATATGAAACAGATTAAACACATTTGAAGAGAATCTAGATGTGTTATATTAATCTAGATGTAAGAGAGATTTGCAAAAATGTAAAACAATGCCAGTGTTCTTGGAAATCCTTTTTGTTTTGAAAAATATAGTTTTAGCAAAAAGTTACTTATGTTAATACAATGGATTTATTCTTGTTATTACAGGCATTTTTGTATACCAACAGTGAAACAGCAGAAGCAGAAATCAAGGAAAAAAATCCCATTCATTATAGCAAAAAGAAAAATAAAATACCTAGGAATAAACCTAACCAAGGAGGTAAAATACCTGTATGCAGAAAACTACACAACACTGAAGAAAGAAATCAAGGAAGACACAAACAAATGGAAACATACTGTGTTCATGGATTGGAAAAATTAACATCATCAAAATGTCCATACTACCCAAAGCAATTTACAGATTCAATGCAATACTTATTAAAGTACCAATGGCATATTTCACAGACATAGAACAAACACTTCAAAAATTTATATGGAACCATAAATGACCCCGAATAGCTGCAGCAATTTTGAGAAAGAAGAGCAAAGTAGGAAGGATCACAATACCTGATACCAAACTGTATTACAAGGCCACTGTAATCAAAACAGCCTGGTACTGGCATAAAAACAGGCACATGGGCCAGTGGAACAGAACAGAGAGCCCAGAAATAAACCCAAGTCTCTATGGTCAATTAATATTTGACAAAGGGGGCAGCAACATAAAATGGAGTAAAAATAGCCTCTTCAACAAGTGGTGTGGGGAGGACTGGACAGCTACATGCAAAAAAATGAAACTTGAGCACCAACTTACACCATACACAAAAATAAATTCAAGGTGGATAAAAAAAATTTAAATATAAGTTGTGACACTATTAAAGTCCTAGAGGAGGACATAGGCAGGAAAATCTAGATATTTCATGCAGCAACATTTTTACTGGTATGTCCCCTAAAGCAAGGGACATAAAGGGAAGAATAAACAACTGGGATCTCATCAAAATAAAAAGCTCTGCATGGCTAAAGAAAACAGTATTAAAATAAAAAGAGAACCAATTGTATGGGAAAACATATTTGCCAATGATACCTCAGACAAGGGTTTAATCTCCAAAATATATAAAGAACTTATACGACTCCACTCTAAGAAGACAAGCAACCTGATTAAAAAATGGGCAAAGGACTTGAACAGACAGTTCTCTAAGGAGGACATACAGAGTACCCAGAGGCACATGAAAAGATGATCAATATCGCTAGCTATCAGAGAGATGCAAATTAAAACCACAATGAGATACCACCTCACACCAGTCAGAATGGCCATCATAAACAAAGCAACAAACAACAAGTGTTGGAGAGGTTGTGGAGAAAAGGGGACCCTAGTGCACTGTTGATGGGATTGCACACTGGTACAACCACTATGGAAAGCAGTATGGAATTTTCTAAGAAAACTAAAAGTGGATCTACCCTTTGACCCAGTAATCCCACTGCTAGGATTATATCCTAAGAACCCTGAAACACCAGTCCAAAAGAACCTATGCACCCCAATGTTCATAGCAGCACAATTTACAACAGCCAAGTGTTGGAAGCCACCCAGGTGCCCATCAGTAAATGAATGGATTAAAAAACTATAATACATTTACACAATGGAATTCTATGCAGCAGAAAGAAAGAAGGAGCTCCTACCCTTTGCAACAGCATGGATGGAACTGGAGAGCATCATGCTAAGTGAAATAAGCCAGGAAGTGAAAGACAAATACCATATGATCTCACCTTTAACAGGAACCTAATCAACAAAACAAACAAAAAAGCAAAATATAACCAAAGACACTGAAATTGAGAACAGGCTGACAAGTCACCAGAGGGGAGAGGGGAGGGAAGATCAGGGGAAAAGGGGAAGCGTTTACAGGAACAAGTATAAAGGACACATGGACAAAAACTAGGGGGGTGGAAATGGGAGGGAGGTGGAGGGGCTGGGGTGGTGGGTTGGGATGGAGTAAAAGACAGAAAACTACAAGAACAACAATTAAAATAAATTAAAAAAGAGAAATATAGTTTTAACAAAAAGTTACTTATGTTAATACAATGGATTTATTCTTGTTATTTACAAATTAATAAATATTTTTAAATTCTAAGTTTTAATTTCTAATATGATACATATTGATAGATAAAATGCATATGAACAATATAGGGCTCTTTAGTAATTTTGAATAAAAATTGGTCCTTAGACCAAAATGTTTAAGATCTGCTGTTGTGAACAGTCTATAAGAAGTTCCTCATATAATACTTCACAGGGCACAGTCTAAGGGCACAATACAAGCCAATAAGCCTATTATACAACAAGTGTTCAGTAAGTGTTAGCCAGTTATGATGCACCTCCTTGAAGCCAGCCTTGATTTGTATCCATTTATCTTAGTTTGAGAGAGAACCTAAGGAGCTAAGGCCATGGAGCACTGAGGAGGGAACGGAAGAGGTAGGTCCATCACAGTTTAACACTTTCAGATTGATAATATCATTTACCACCTCAGAACATAATATAAAGGACCAAGTCCTGAAGGGAAAGGGTTTTCAATATGATGTGCTTTTCTGCAGCTGCACTGAGAATTTAAAATCATGTACAGGCTTCCTGAAACCTGGAGCATGATCTCCCTCAGGCCTGGTGTGACTTCACATTCATATACCAAGCAAATCACTAGTCAAAGGCATCCTAAAGCTATGCTGAGTCTTTAGCAAACATTTTTAGTCTGTTTGACATATGCATGGACCATTGTCAGGGACGTTTTCAAAGCCCTTTTAAATTTAATTTTGAAGGCAATGTTATTTGAAGAATTTGTGTGCTTTACTAAAAAACATGATGTATAATTTTCAGAGCTATGTTAACATCATTTCTTTGGGTCAGAAGGCTATAAGCTTTTCTCAACCGACATTGTCACTGGTCTTAAAACGTGTTCAGTGGTATTCGAACAACCCTAACTTCATGGCATTGCTCATAAAACATAGACCCAGGAAACAGAAATATTTTTGGAGGCAAATGGACTCCATGTTACCTTACAAGCATGCTTTGGGAGAGGGGAAGTGGTGCTAGGAAAAGGGAGGCTGCATATACTCTATTCCTCTGGAGGTGCCTTGGCTTTCTTTGCAATCCTAGCAATTTGTGTTAATATCTAAATCTTATTGCTTTGTAGGGGGTGCAAGAATTTTAAGCCATGAAAACTGTTCCCTCTTTGGCTTCCTCCTTTATTCTCTTTGTCCCCCACTAGGCTTCAGTCATCATGTCTTCCTTATGGCCCTTTAATTAGAAAGGTTCAAGTTCATTTATGCCTTGGGAGATTTGTGTTTGCTTTTATATTTACCTGCAGGATTTTAATACCCATATTATTCTTCAGAAGGTAAATCAAGTACTACCACATTAAAAGAGCCTGACCTGATCATCAATAACCTCTCCTCCCTAATACTACTCTACCTCATTCCTCTTTATCTACCAGTTATTTTCTTTATATTGTTTATCATTATCTGAACTTATGTTGTCTATTTGCTTATTTATTTACTGTCTGACTCTCTCATTACAGTGTAAGCTCCAGGCGGCAGGGACTCTTCTGCTGTGTTCAACATTATCCTGTATTCTCACTTCCTAGAACAGAAACAGGCACATGCATAAGCGTTGAAGAAATATGTTCTTAAAAATGACTCGATCAATCAATGAGATACTGTGACACAGTTTAAGTAGTCAAAGCTTTGGAGGTGACAAACCTGGGTTTGAAGCCTGCCTATATTTATTAAGTGTGTGATCTTGGGCTAGTTCCTTAACTTCTCTGGGTCTCAGTCTGCTCATCTTAGAAAGAGTGATTTTAGTCAATTTGCAAAGAATGAAGTTTTCATGTGCAAAAGCACACAATGCTGTTTGACATATAAAAGGTAATCAATAAAAATTATATCACTCACCCTGAATACTGACTATGTGCATGGCATTAATCCTTAAGTCTCTGACATTACAGAACTTAGCATCTTTTGGGGAAGCAGAATACATAGACATAATGGATACATGACATTAAATGTTAGTATATATTAAGTGCTAAGTAAATGCCTGAAGGAAGAAAAAACCCTTTCATTGACTTACTACTACCCAAAGAGTAAAGTCTAAATTTAGTGTACATATACAACACTTCAAGATCAGGCTCTACCTTGCCTTTCAACTATCATTTCCCATTGGTGTCTTCCACCTAGAAGGCACCCTAATTAACTCCACCACTCACTTGGGTGTGTATGTGTACAGGTTTGATAAGCCCTGCAGCTTTGCTTGCACCCTTTCCTTCTCCTTATATTTGAATTCTGCCTGTCCAGAGCCTGAAGTAATTGTCACTTGCTCTGGAAAATCTCACTTGATCTCATGCTAACCCAGTCTTCAAAATTGGAAGCAATTGTTCCCTCGTGTAAGGTTCCAGAGAAGACAGTTATACTTCTTCCTAGAAACTTTTTACTTTCTATCTTGTGCTTGGAGCATATGAGTTTTTGCTTTATCTTTTAGCCTAACTTTCAAGAACATGAAACAAGCAATTGTTTATGGTTCACCTTTGTCATTCCCCAAAGCCTTGTGCACATCATTGATATCCTCAACACAAAGAGAGATGAATGAGTGTATGAATTTAAAATGAATAAAAAAAAGCGTAGTGGGAGATTTAATTCTCTACCTGGGTCTTTCATCTTAAGGCTGTGCTCTTTCAACTAGATTACATCTATTTTACTTTACAGTGCTATAGACAAAGGATAGCAGATATTTTTATGTCTTATGCCAAATCCAATAAACTACGAAGGCTTCCTGGAGTACTGAATCAAGATCTGGAGATGAATCCCATGCTGGAATGGATGAGTACACCATACAATTTAGCATGACGTAATTATATATTACATTTACTAGCCAGTTTGTTTCATAATTCTTGCTCTTACATTTTATTATTTTTTTGTCAGAGCTTCCTGAGAAGTCCATGCATAACTCTTCTTTCATGATCTAACTGTCTTACAAAGTGCTAAACATAAAGGCTCTCCTTAGCTTCTGGACGATGTTTAACATTCTTCGCTCAGCCCACAAAAGCCTCTCACAATCTGCTCTTACTTGCCCCACACCTCTTCTCCCGCCAGCCTTCCTCTCTACTCCTATTTATAGTCTCCCAAACACCATCATGATGCTTCCATCTTCATGCCTTCTACCCCCATTTGTCTAAAATCAGTTCAAGCATTATTTGTTCTGCAGAGCTTGTGTGACTCACCAGTGGGTTGATAGGCATTTTTTGTGCTCCCAGAGTGCACTGATCTTGCTTCTGTTGTTCCTGCCTTCTGCTCTCACAGTTATGACATTACATTATAAACACTGGATTCACTGGAACACACAATTTTACTTATGTGCTCATAGTAAGTAGGCAGTAAGTAGTTGTTGAATAAATAAATGAGAGTTTTATTTTCATTGATCATTACTAAGTTCGCATTTTTGGGCTTTATCTTAGTTATTCCATAAAACAATACATCTAAATATCTGCTCCTTTCTATTTATCCTTGCTTCTGCCAGTTACAAAAGATTAAGCAGTTTACCTTTTGAAGAAGAAGGAGAAAAAGGAGAAGGAGGAGGAGAAGGAGAAGGAGAAGAAGGAGAAGGAGAAGAAGAAGAAGAAGAAGAAGAAGAAGAAGAAGAAGAAGAACAACAACAACAACAACAACAACAACAACAACAAACAAACAACAACAACTCACTCAGTTTCCCTGCTGTATCAACAGGTGTACTAGAATAATAGTTTGCCCAATAGAAGCCTGAAGGATCTAATTCACCTGAATGGCTTCCTTTTAACTCCCTAATCACAGGCAAAATCCACCAAGACTTTAAAACAAAATGAGGCTTGAAATCTACTTCATATTCATATTCCTCTTAGGGTCTACTCTCATCTATTAAAGTCCTGCCCAAACCATTTGTTTCTAAAGAGCTCACTCTTGACTAAGGATTTAAGAACACAACATAAAACTTTTAATTCTCAGCATCGACTCTAGAATACATCTACTTCCAAAGGTAAAGTAAATAAACTGAATTGTCATGCACCAGAGAAGAATATATTTCATTTAGAAGGTACTTAACTAGAATATAAAAAAATCTCTCTGGTTTTTTACCTATTCTTCAGAGGCAGAGGCAGAAATATGGGGTATTTACTTTCTTTTATTTTGTAGTAGAAATACATTTTATTTTTATGATTCAGGGAACAAAAAGTAATTCCATTCACTTCTTTATTCCCTAAAATATCTTTCAGACACTGAAGTCCGAGGGTAAGTAGAGCTGACAAAAAAAATATTGGTTTACTATTGTACTTTAGGCAGATTAATAATTCTCATTGAGGCATAAAGATGACTTGCCACATTCTGCCACTTTGAATCCTGTGTGAAAACACTTCAAAAGAACAAAGCATTTATAAAGTCCTTTAATATCTACCACATCACAACAAATGATAAACCAACTTCTAGAATATTGGCATTGACCTCAAGCAAATTAGGCAATAACGCTTCCTTGAAAGTTTTTGTGTGCAGCTCCTTCTCTCCCAGAAGACACATCCACCAGATGGCAAAAGTGACAATCTTAGAAAAAAAATATAAAAGCTGAATTGAAAACAGCAGCTTCTTTAGAAGGTCAGGGCACAAATCTCCGGTAGTAAAGCACAGCACAGAACAGCATTTTAGAGCAAAACCTTATTACTTAAATACTGCACTTAATGTTTGATGGGAAGCATGTCTGCCTATGATATATGCTCTGTCATCTTAGGGTGATGCCAAAGACTGTAACCACCATGGCAAAGTAGAAGAAGATAAGACCATATACACATAAGGATTGTGGGATGCTACCATCAAATTTATATATCTATAAATGAATTAATATATGTATGCATAAATTTCACACATATATACATATGTGACATATTATATATGCAATATATATACACCCACAGACACACATAGTACAATGATACAATCTTATGAATACATAATTAGGCATAATCCATTTAAATGTCACTTCAGAACACGGAAACTTTCCCCTAAGAGGACCTGGTAGAGTTTCTTATATAGATGAAATATTTTTTCCATAACCAATTCTCATGGCAGGCCTGGACAGTTTCTATTTTGCAAGCCAGAGTGTTCAGGGAAATATTTGGATGAAGAAGAGATTTCCAGTTTCAGGCTATCGCATTTATTCATTCTTCCATTTATTCAATCATTTATTCATTAAAAAATACTGAACTTATACTATATATAAATCACGGTTGTATTTGGTGTTGAGTGTCATACCTAGAATTAAATCAAGAACTATTAAATAGGTTATGCAGAAAAAAGTTTTTTTTTTTCAAAATGTGCCCCATTTCTACCTATTTTTACCTATATTAAAAAAAGCACATCTATCAAATTTAATAGAGCAAAACTCTAAGCCTTCCACTTCTTAAAAAAGATGGTCAGGAATAGTATATGAAACTTTCTATATTTTGCTTAAAATATTTTTTATTCTCCTTTTTCTTTTTCTTTTCTTTTATTTTAATTGTTGTTCTTGTACAGTTTTCTGACTTTTACTCCCAATCCAATCCACCACCCGAGCCCTCCCCACCTCCCTCCCATTTCCACTGCCCCCAGTTTTAAATATTAGCTCACCTATTAACAAGGCCTTACTTAGAACCTAAAAAAGTACTTCCTTGAAAAATGTGGGTGAATTTATTGACAAATCCAAGTGCAATGAAAGAAAAGTGAATTTATTTGGTATCAAATGCCTCCCACTGATGTTGTACTGGAACATTTGTTTGCTTTTGTGTGTAGAATATAGGCAGCATAATTTCCACTAACTGCTTTTCTTTGGCTGGAAGGGGAGGACTAGCAAGAGAACTGGCTTGATTCCTGAATTCATTTCAATTTCAATTCATCTAAAGACAAAGGTAAGAATTGCCCAGTCTTTAGTTGAGGTGGATTCTTTTTTACTCTCTGAAAAAGTAAATAATTCTCAAATGTTCCTAACGTCCATAGGCTTATTTAACAATCTGTTTCCTATTTGTAAACTATAAAAGCTTGTCCACTGTCCAGGAATTTCACCATATTAAAAGATTTTCACACATCAGTATGCAACTTGAAAATGGGTAAACTGAGTATTCCAAAATGATGCAGGGTTGGGCACTTCCATCACTTGGGAAAGCTGCTAATTGTATATCCATTCCTTTCCTTTGATGCTAAGGAGGGGAAAGCTACAAATTATTTGATAATATGAATGGGGATATCCAGGTAGTTATTTAATATTCATTCTCTTAAAGCAGTTCCTCATAATGGCTCTGAGGAAGGATTGTAACAGAATCTCTATATCAAGAATAAGGAAAGAAAGGCCCAGTTAAATTAAGTGGTGGTCTAGACAGACTCACATGACAGATCTGCCATAAAAGTAATTAAGGATGTTGGATGATAGACGCTGAGCCTTAAACCATTTGGGCTACAAAGATAAAATGTATTTCTTTCATTAATAATTAATCAAAGAATCCATACTGAGTGTCTTGCAGTTGCTCAGAGGTTTTTGCTCACTCAGCAAGATTTTATTATGGCCAGTCATCAAAATAGAACTAAAAGCTTACGAAGGAAGTTAAGATAGTCATGCTACATGGGTGCCAATGCAAAATTTTTGAGCTGTGTTTTAAAAGCATAGCATATACCCTTATGCAACATCTCGCCTGCCAAATAACTACATCCTCACATTTGGTCACTATGGGGTGGTGCTGGTGGTCGGTTGGGGATGTGTATATATAAATGCACATGGAAGCAATAGACTCCAACTTACCAACAATCCTCTAGTTTATTATGTCTTTCTACTACTCTCCCCAGCTCCTAGTCCTTCATTTATTTACCCTCTTGTTCAGTCATTTATTTCAAATATTTATTGATCATCTACTCTTTGTCTGGAGATGGGTGACATGCTGGTTTTACAGGATGAGTTAATAGGGACATTGCAGACTTCATCAAGTCCTCATTAACTGAAAAATATTTAAGGATTTATAGCTATAATCTTATGCAAGCTACTTAATCTCCCCAAGTTGCAGTTTCCTCCTCTGTAAAAGGGGGTCAATAATACCTCCCTTGCAAGGTTATTGTGTTCATAACTGTACATCCCTTGTCACTTGGCATAGAGCAGCACAATGTGTTCATCACAAAGTCAGTGATGCATCAGAGACTGAATATATAGATCACTTAAACAGTGAGTACAAGTTAAATGGTAGCTAATATGAACAACATCAAGCTTCTCCCTCTTCTTTATAGTCACTATTGCAGATGACAGCAGCAGTGAAGGTGACAATTTATATTTTTCCAGCCTCTCACTTTTTTATAGAATTCCCACATTACATTTTTAAATAATGCTGAGAGATAGTCAAATGGAGTATTCACTCCATTTTCCAAGTGAAGATTTAGAGTTGACTTATCTAAACCAAACTAGTTAATCAGTGGCAAAAATAATTCTTGAGCCTAGATTTTTCTCATTAGCAACTCAGTACCCTAAGAACAGTTGAGGAGAGGACACTGCAATTCCTTGTAAAGCTGGAGGCTCGTAAATCAGCTGGTGACAACCAGGGATGATTCTGCTCATTGAGATTTTGCTCCTAATTTTGTCTGGGGTGGGGGGGGGGCATGTGACCTATGAGCTTACAATTCTAAATCCAATGCACACCTGACACTTTATTGTGAACTTCTGTGATACTAGGGCGAATAAGGAAAGGGTTCAAGGCTGTATACTAGGAGATGTTGAATCATTAGAAGCATATACAGGAATATTAGGGCTTTAAAATGTGTTTACAAGCATAAATCAACCACTGTCATTTTTAACAAAGCAGTTCTTGAATAGATTGCTGCAAATGAAGCAGCATTAACTCTAAATTTTAAGTTGAGGATGTTGTATACTCTTGTGGGAGAGACAGGGGCCAAACATACAACACTGTGCATGCACTCACACATACATTAATTAGTGAGAAGGAGAAAGCAATGAATTTATTCTACATAAGAAGAGAGGAAGAACTATGGCTGTAAAGTCTAGGCACTGTTAAAAAGGGCTATTTTAAAAAGGGGGACAGGGAAAGCAATAATAGAATAAAGGAAAGAAATAAAATACTGGAAGAAAAATCCTCACATTTGCTAAGATACGAGTATGGACTGTGCCAGGTGCTCTATATAATGGAGAGTATGAGTTTGGTGTCAGACTTCTCTGGTACTCTCTTCTGCTTTTTATTAAGTGATTCATTTATAAGAGATTTACTTTTCCCTGAATCTCTTTCAGCACATGTGAAATGGGTATAATAGTACCTATTTCATAGAATTGTGAGGATTAAAAAGACTTAAAATACATTACACACCTGGGATAGGCTCTTCCCAATAAAATGTAATAAGTTATACCTTGTTTGTATTAATAATTTCATACACTCAGTGAAAGGAACATTGCCTTGAGTTATCAGATCCTAGTATAAGATGTTCTTACACTGCATGTTCTCTCACATGCTCTCCCCACAGAACAGTAGGCTAAAAGTCCAATGGAAGCCTATGTTGTCCTCAAGACTCATATCACATAATCACTTCTACCCCCCCATCAACCCTGTGTCCTATGAAGGGGAACCCTGAATCATGCTATGAGGCCTCTTTTGCAAAAGAATGATTTAACAGTAGTCCTTGCAGGGAGTTTTGGCCCTACGCTCCTGTGTTTGGGGTGCAGTACGGACCCTGCTTCCACTCAGTCCGACTCTGCGGTGCATTGCTGTGCAGAGGCTCCAGTGAGAATGCTGGCTCCCAGTTCAGAAGAAATGAGACCAGTCAGGGCTCGAAAAGGCATGGTTTTACCAATCTCTAACACACTTCTCTTGCATGAAATATAGGCCTAAGAGGCAACTAGGTGAATGAAGACAGAGGCTATTTTTTACATTTTAGTATCTTTTCTGGCATTACTTATCACATCATCAGATAAATGAGAAATTACTTTCTGAAGCTGAGGCATGCACTCTGATTAGTATAAAACTGAGTTTCAGGAAATGGCATTGAAAATGTATTCTCCTCACTAAAAAGTAAGCAAAGACCTACCAATATTATGTGTTGTGACTCATGAATAAAAATAAATTCTGTTTTAGAGGTATTTCACAATATTGAGTTCAGCAAATTTTTATTCAAAAGAACTCTCTCTTAAAGGTAAAAAGTCCCTTGTGAAGGACATTTTACCATGCACCTCAGGTGACACACAGTGTGGTTGGGGCCACAGAGCCTGTCTACATGGCATGGTTCAGGCACTCACTTCCCAAATGTACTAACTAGTCCTAGTGCCTTGCTATGCCCCAGTGTTACGGGTTTAACCAGAAAAGCTGTATCATCCCAGTGTAGTCTACAGCAGCAATCCTCAACCTTTCTGGCACCAGGAACTGGTTTTGTGGAAAACAATTTTCCACAGGCCTGGGTGGGGGGTTATGGTTTCAGGATGATTCAAGTGCATTACATTCAAGCTCACCTCCTGCTGTATGGCCCATTTCCTAATTAGTCTGAGGCCTGGAGGTTGGGGAACCCTAGTCTAAAGAGATGAACCCTAGTCTAAATTATTTTATGAATAAAACCTCCACAACCATTGCTCTGCTCTGGCTGGTGTGGCTGAATGGATTGAGCACTGGCCTGCAAACCAAAGCATCACTGGTTCAATTCCCAGTTAGGGCACAAGCCTGGGTTGTATGCCAGGTCCCCAGTGTGGGGCGCATGAGAGGCAACCCCACATTGATGTTTTTCTCCCTCTCTGTCTCCTTCCCTTCCCCTCTCTCTAAAAATAAATAAATAAAATCTTTAATAAAAATCTCTTTGAGTTCCTTCTACCTGACAATGGAAAATAGCAGGCCATGGAAAGTCCTCAAATGTGTTAAATCCAAGAAGAAGCCATGCCCCTAAACTCCAGGTTGTAAGACTCCCTCCATTGTGATTGTACAGAACTTTATTTTTACACTTCCATTACAGTAGTTACTATATGAGGAAAGAAAGTTTTTGTTAAATGTGTTTATCTCAATCTTTCTTGTTGGGAGCTTCCCATGAGAATGTCATGCTGAAGAATGAGGTAACCCTCAAACAAACATTTCTCGATAAACAACCTGTGCCAGCATCAATTAGAAGATGTAGTTATGATGCTGAGGATACTGAGAGCCAGCATCTGTGATGAGGGCAAACGTGCCTTAGGGGATAACTGGGTTTTCACAATGCCTAAAGCATTGAACAAAAGTTCTCCAGCCTCAGGCTGCAAGTACAAATGCCAGCAGGATGCCCAAAGGGAAGAGGGAAAGAACCACACCATTGCCCAAAGGAAAAATGGGGAAATAGCTACACCAGTGAGGACTCAGAGAATAGCAGAAGGAGCTGTATGTAAATCAGCGACAAGTTCCTGTTACAATGACAGTAAGATTTCTTCTACTTTCAGGTTGTCTAACCAAACAAGCATGGAAACGCATTGATATTCAAGAACTAATCCTGATAACATGTTTAAACTGTAAAATAGATTGTTATTCAGTCAATGTGATTTTAAAATAATATACTGTATTTACCTGAAAAAGATGGTGTTAAATAGGAGGAAACTGTGATACCTTTAATGGAAAAAACAATTGAAGATTTGTTTTTAAAATAAAGAGGATGAAACTATCTGTTGAATAAAGAATATTATATTTTAACTTTTCTATCGCTGAGTATGCACAAATCCATTTGATTAAATGACATGGAGACCTTAACAACTGAGGTGTAGTACAATGCACTTGGGCATAGAAACCATGGTGGGGTGGGGTGAAGAGTGAGACAAGGATAAAGAAATGGAGGCAGCAGGTAAGCGTGGCTGTGGCCGGCCAGTAGAATTAGGATAGTTACTTGCTGGTATGAAAGAGGATCCCATTTATGTTGACAAAGAACTGAATAAATTAAAATGTTGATGAGAAAGCTCAAGAAAGAGAAAGAGTAAAAATTTAAGAGAAAAAAGAAAACTGATGGAGAATATAGAAGAGAAATACAGGAGAAAAAAATAGAGAAGTACATCTAACTGACCTCCAGGAGAGAAATGCCTTTTAAACATAATACCAAAGAAATATTCTACAGGAAATACTGAAAGTTGACCATTTGCATGCATCAGAAATCACCTGATACAAAATTTAAAAGGCAAATATAGATGCTTTTAATGTAATATTTAAAAACTCAATAAAATATATAAGCATATTAATTAAAAAGTGGACAAGGGGCATATCCTGATAATCCAGAAAAAATAATGCAATTCAATGCAAAGCTGTGTTCCAGCTCACTAGTAATAAAATGAAAATTAAAATAAGAAACAATCTTGACTATCAAATTAGGAAAGACAAAAACTAGATCATTATTTTATTTCCTTTGTAATATTTAAAATAATTTATAAGTATTTTATAAACTGGTCTGATTATTTACTTTAGTCTTTTGCTCCCTCACTAAACTGAACATTTTTAAAAGGTTGTAAAATGTCTGTTTAGCTAACTTTTGTATTTTCAATTATTTTATAATGTTGGGCATGTGATAGGTTCTCAGTAAACACGTACTGAATGAATGAATATTGGTGGTGGATATTGGTGAGGGGCAAGGCCCTTGCATATTGTGCTAGAGGGAATATCAAGTGGAAAACCATCTGGAAAGAAGCTTGAAAATATCAAAGGTCAATGTTATACTGTTCCAACAAGCAATTACATTTTTAGGGATTTATCCAATATAAATCATCAATATTTATATAATTTAAGATAAAGGTATTCATCCAAGAGGTATCTATATTGTTGCTCTAAATCATAAATAGTTTAAACAACTAATGATAAATGCCAAATTTAAGTAAATTATTATACTTAAGTTTAATCATATGCTAAACAACCATTTGAATTAAGAAATACTTTACAGTTATTTTATGGCATAAAATGCTCAAACATTGGTAAATGAGGCAATTCTATTTTAAAATAGGTATGAAACAATCTCAGTTTTTCAAAACAATTTGAAATGCATAAAATGACTGAAAAATACATGAGACTTTATTTTCTTTGAGTTTTTTATGTCTCTGAAAATTTCTACACATAATATTGTTAAAATAGCTTAAGAATTTCTTCCAGAACTCTAGAACTTAAAAAACCTAAATTCCTCTCCACCATGTTTGGAGGAAAGAAAACTGATAGTCTATTTTTATAAATCTCAAATCATCCCTAACTAATCTGATTTAACTCTAACCTTTTAAAATATTTGCACACATGGAACTTTCTTATATTTACAGCACTGTGTGTGTGTGTGTGTGTGTATATATATATATATATATATATATATCCTTTAAAATGTTTTTGTTTTTAGAATTATCTTTTAATAGTTACTTAAGTCTAACACCATACTTAAGCCAAACTTAAAACAGATTAGAATCTTTATCTAAAGGACTAAGGCAGATACAAAAATGTAATGAACTCATATAAATTAAAGAATTCAATTGCTGTTTAAAAATAGAATTGTGTATTATTTTATGATTCTGGTGGCCTTTGTTAGTTAATAGAGTAATTTTGGTTTTGTAGTGGCTTATTTGTGATATTCACATTAGAATAAAGCCTCTCTCTTTACCAAGATCACTTTTCAGAAGATAAATCACTCTTATTTGTTTCCTGTTCTTTCTAGAGCAAATACTGAGTACATATTTTGCACAGGTGTTTTAATGCATATTTCTAGCTTGGTATTTATTGATTGTGTTTATTTAAGTGGCAATAGAATGCCTATTCAGGGATAGGGAATTCTGTTTAGAGAATATCACTTCTTCTCTAAAATGCATGGTTGGTTACATTTTTCTGCTTCTTTTTTCATCCTGACATTGTTTGCTTGCTAAAGTCCCTAACTCCTCCCATTTTCTCCAATGACTTCTGAGAGCACTGGGAGTAGTTCAAATTATCCTTCTCATTACCTTAACCCAACTTGAGAAACAGTGATGACAAGATGAGAGGGAATCTGTGGAAGCCAATGGAATATACTAAAAGTGGGCACAGTGGATCTGGCAATAATAGGATATATGGATGCTTGGTTAAAGAATTATTAAATGTCCTATAATAGCTAGTCTGAATACCTGGTGCTGTATAATACAAGTAGGGACAGCAGTAGATGTTTCTTGAGCTCATGGTGATTAAGCGTAGCTGGGCAGCAGTGAATGGTTCGTGGGAGAGGAAATTGAAGATGATAGTGAAAGGATGGGGCTGAAAATTCCTAAAGGTTTGAATATTCTTCCATGAGTCTCAACATAGTTGCAGTGGGCCCATGTTAGAATAGTTCAGTGTTAAGAGTTTTTTTTTTTTAAATTTATTTTAATTGTTGTTCTTGTACAGTTTTCTGTCTTTTGCTCCCATTCCAGCCCACCGCCCCAGCCCTCCCCACCTCCCTCCCATTTCCACTCCCCCTAGTTTTTGTCCATGTGTCTTTTATACTTGCTGCTCTAAACCCTTCCCCTTTCCCCCTGAAATTCCCTCCCCTCTCCCCTCTGGTGACTATCAACCCCTTCTCAATTTCAGTGTCTTTGGTTATATTATGCTTATGTGTTTGTTTTTTTTATTAGGTTCCTGTTAAAGGTGAGATCATATGGTATTTGTCTTTCACTGCCTGGCTTATTTCGCTTAGCATAATGCTCTCTAGTTCCATCCATGCTGTTGCAAAGTGTAGGAGCTCCTTTTTTCTTTCTGCTGCATAGAATTCCATTGTGTAAATTTACCATAGTTTCTTGATCCATTCATTTACTGATGGGCACCTAGGTTGCTTCCAACACTTGGCTATTGTAAATTGTGCTGCTATGAACATTGGGGTGCATAGGTTCTTTTGGATTGGTGTTTCAGGGTTCTTAGGATATACTCTTAGCAGTGAAATTGCTGGGTCAAAAGGTAGATCCATTTTTAGTTTTCTTAGAAAATTCCATACTGCTTTCCATAGTGGTTGTACCAGTCTGCAATCCCACTAACAGTGCACTAGGGTCCCCCATTGTTAAGATTTTTTACATGCATGACTTTACTTGACTTTCACGATAATTCTATGAAGTGAGCTGTATAATGTTCCCTATCTTAGAGATGCTTTAAACTGAGGCACAGAAAGGATGAGTGGTTGTCTGTACTGGAATTTAAACCTAGTCCACCTGACTACAGAGGTGCTTTGCAATGAGGGTTTGCAGAGGAAGCTCAAATGATGAAGGTAGTTGCTTAAGACTGGGATTAAACTCAGCAGCGTGCCCAGTTCTGACATACATTCTAGTACTCCCTAGTGATCATAAGGTTTTCATACACACTTAGCTCTAAATTACCAGCCTCTCCAAACCTGCTTTTGCTAAAGCTCTATGTGATCTCTTAGTTCTCCAAATCACTACTTTATTGTATTTACTGATACTTGCACAAACCAGTCCTGATGACTTTACTTTCATTTCAATGGCCTGGAACACCTCCCTTTGTTCTCCCAGACCACTCATCCCATTTGTACCACAGAGCTAAGTCCACATCCACTGCAAAGCCCTACTATGATTCTCTAATCCCATGGAGCAGTTCTGTTTTCTGAATGCCTAAAATTCTCTATCAGCCACTTATTTTGAGATTGACATACATCATATTGTATTATCTTGCAGAAAATACAAAATACATATGCATATGATATAATTTAGAGAGCAACTACAAGTGGTATAAAGAATAAATATAAAATACTATTTTACATATCATTCCTTTCAAATTAGATCATGGGTCCCTGGCAACAGGGACACAATTACCCTTGTCTTTTCCTCCCAACAACCCAGGAGAATGGCCAACACATAGTAGGTATTCAGTGTCCTCATTGCTGACACTGATGTTACATATAATGACAGATAACAATAATAAAAGCGACAAAGTAAAGGCAATGCCCATGGGCACTTCGTATGTGCTATGTACCATATCTGCATTATCTCATTTAATCCTCCCAGAAACACTTTGCTAGTCATGTAATCCACCCCACTATTCTTTTAACATTACTTCTGTAATTGATGGCCCATTAACTAACATGTGGCTGTAGATAGGGTGTTTCCTTAACAATTCTAGGAACTAACTTCAAAAGAAGTAGACTCTGACCTTCAGATACTCCACCCCTGGAGATTTGCTGACTTTCAATTGTAAAACCAGGATGGTGAAAACCAAACCATCACTTACTGGTCCTGAGATGGTATGTGGCGGACTGCTGACTCACCCATGACCCCTCCAGTTTCCTTTTTTCTGCCTTCCCCTTCCTGCTCATAAAAAAATCCTGCCTACACTGAGCTGTTAGGGTGGTCTTTGTGATGAATGCCCGCCCTCTCAAGCTGCCAGCTCTCGAATAAACCACTTTTTCCTTCCACCAGCCCCTGTCTCTAATTACTGGCTTTTGATCAGCAGGTAGCCAAACTTGGGTTCAGTATCAGTAACAGGTGAGGAAACTTACGTAGAAAAGCTAAGTAACTTGCCCAAAGTCACACATTGTAGAGTAAGCTACTCCTCACTAATTTTGTTTTAGAAAATACTGTTTTTCATAAAAGTGCTATGATATTAACACATAATAGGTTTTAGCATTAATTTAAAATAAATAATGGCTAATTTTAAAATTTATCAGTTTTAATTTTTAAGTCAGTAAATGTCAATAAACATAAGGCACATAAGCACAAGCTCTTCAGTGTCCTCAATGATATGTGAAGTGGCATTGCGCCCAAGCATTTGAGAAGCACTCCTTGCCTGAGGCAATCTGACCAGCCCTTCCCTCTCTGACTTCATTTCTTACCACCTCCATACTTGCTTGTTCTCTCTGATCATTTGTCTGCTACTAGAACATGCCACCCTCACTTGTCCTGAGTCATTCTGTACTTGCTATTCCCTTTGATTATTTGTGGGGTTTGCTCCTTCAGCTCCAAGTATTTGCTTAAATGCCATCTTTTTATTGAGGCCTGGCCACATCACTTAACATGTCAACTTCTGACACTTCCTGCCTCCCTCTCCTTTATTTTTCTTCTATTAGTTTGCTAGTACTGCTGCAACAAAGTACCACAGATTGAGTGGCTAAACAGAAATTTATTATCTTGTAGCTCTGGAGGCTAGAAGTTTGAGAACAAAGTGCTGGCAAGGTTGATTCCTTCTGAGGACTGTGAGGGAGAATCTGTTCCCTGCCTCTCACCTGGTTTCCGGTGGTTTGCTGGTATCTTCAGCCTTGCTGGACTTACAGAAGCATCTCCCTGATCTCTGCCTTCATTGTCACATGGTGTTTTCCCTGTGTGCCTGTCTGTCTTGGGTATCTAAAGTTCCCTTTTTATAAAGACAGCAGTCAAACTAGATTAGGACCTACTCTAATGACTTCATCTTAACATAATCATCTACAAAGACCTTATTTTTATATGAGGTCCCCTTCACGGGTACAGGCATCATCATTTTTTTTGGAGGGGGACATAATTCAAGCCATAACAACCCTTAAAGCCTTCTAACATACAGCAAAACTTCTGTTTGCTTATTTATTGTAGGTCTTCTCTCCTTAAAATGTTTGTTCTATGGAGTCAAGAATATTTTATTTGTCCACTGTTGTTTCACCAGGGCATAAAACTGTGCCAGCACATAGTAGGCCCTTTAATAAATATATGTGAAATAAACTATCGATAAGCCATGTGGTGGGAATAAAGAGCAGGGTAGGTAGGAGGAGGGTGTGAAATAGTGTTAGACCAGTGGTTGGCACCCAGATCAAAGAAGGCCTTGTATTATAGATACACTTAGGAATCTGTCTAATTAGTTATATCTTATGCCTGCTTATAAAAATCTGACCGGCTGTGCTGTGCTAAATGCTGTCATTATAGACCTTATCAGAACATTTTTCTTGTTCATTCACTGCATTTTCACAATAAGATATTTTTACATTATTGATTTCTCATACAATTTTGTATTTTACCATTCGTCTATACATTTACTATCACTTACAGATTCCAAACAACTCTTTACCATTTAGGGGCTTACTTATAACAAAAAACAACTCCCTCTGTGAGGGATGTGGATAATATATGTAGGACTGGATAAATCTAACTGTTCTTATTTTCTTTTTCGCTATCAGATTCTTTCTTAAGTCTGCTAGTCTGCATTGGAATTGATTCTAACATATTCAACATTTCTCCCCTTAGTTGCACCATGAGGTAAGAAATTTTAGTCTTTGGCTAATTGGATCAATCAGACATTTAGGCAGCAATATACACTTGATTGATATAATCAACTCAGGCTGTGCAGCTGGAAAACTGGGAACCATACGGTACAAAAACATAAGCAGCAGCAGTTTAAGTTGAACAAACGTGTGTGGGTTTAAAAAATACTTCTAACTTCAGAGTTAAACATGCAATTTATAAAATAATCCACCTTCACTTGGCATGTTCTGCTAGAGCCTTCTAAGCTGTCAATTAGTGTTCTTAAAAGCAGCCTTTTTATTTTAGCTTAATGACCCCGAACCCAACCAAAGTCATTCAGTCTATGACAGATAACAATGAAGTGAAACAGTACACCAACTGGGTCAGGAGAAACGTGTTTTGGGAACCTGAACAGGTTTTCTCTTACAGATTATTTTTCCAAGAGTAACTGAAGAGAAGGTATTTAGATATAATATAACAGACTCAGTCCTTCAAGTCTAGAAGAAAACTTTTAAAATGACAAAGAACTAAGAGATTGTCTAACTGGACCTCTATACTATTTATGCACTAGGAGATATACACCCAGAGAGAGAAATAATTTCTTTTAGGTTCTTTGGCTTTAAGATGATGGCAGCAGGAAGGTACCTCTGGTATCTGGGAGGGCACCTATAAGAGACCTTAGCCTACAGTATAAATTTTCCATGATAAGCCCAATTTCAATTAATGAAGTAAACTCTGTAAACGTCCCTCAGATTTAAATACATAAGCTACATTTCTCAATACTTTTCATATGTGAGTGTTGCATACAATTCCACTTTCAAATGATGTTTCACAAGGAAAGAGTGCATAATGAAGACAGCCTGTGATCCTGATTCGGAACAGCCATGGCTGGTGGAAGGGCGAATGGTGGGACAGGGATTTTATAGTCACTCTTCCTTAGAAAGTAACATATGCACTTCTAAGTTCATTTAACCTGAAAAATACTTCCAATCTTTTCACATTCTGCTAAATAAAAACGGATGGGATAATCCTAATCTCAACTGTAGGGCTTACAGTGAATAGGATCTACAGTTTGTGATTACAGAGCCCTAAAATAGGAGTTTTACACGTTCTCCCTATCCTAGTGCCCACCCCTCAAAATTTCTTAAAAGTGATTGACCTATGAAGTACATCTAAAAAAGTGATTATATTTGCAGAAACTTATTCTTTTTTCCATTCCTGAGCTTTGAACTTTCATAAAATTAACATATAGTAATATAGTACTTAATACTACAGTAAATATTTAATATTTTTGCAAATACTAATAAAAGGTTCTAATATAGTATTTAGCATTATACTGAGTACTTAGCAATTTCACAAAAGTTTTAGTTTGTAAAGCTACTCCCCAGCTTTACCAATTACATACAAAAATAATCTTGAGATAACACAAAATGGATATATTCCATGATACACAAAATAGCCTAATTTGACCTCTCTTCACCTAAGAAGGGGGATGTGAATCTGAAACTGTCTTCCACACACAAGTTAAAAAAATAAAATATTTCAAAATGAATCAACCAATGATAGTCTTAAATTTATCACTGAAACATTTTCTTTTCTACGTAGGAAGACAGCTTAAATACTTGCCCATCTCCTTGGTAATGAGAAAAATCACACCTTTACCAACACCTACTATAGGTAAAGATTTATTTTAGGCATTGTCAAGGATAAAAAGAAATATAGGGCATAGTTACTATACAGGACAATCTCTACTCTGTAAGAACTTATCAAATGTGTACAAGTAGAAAAGTATGTGTGCATTTTTACAAGAGTGATCATTCTGAAGCAACTTCTATGCTAAAACAATCATTCACCATTGGTTCTTTAGCACTTCATCTGAGTTCAGCTTGTGACCTAAATGTTCATAGCCAGATAAACAACTCTTTTCCAAAATGGACAGAAAACCAACTAGAGGATAAAATGCGTGACATTGATACTTGTAAACATAGAAGTAAATAGACCCAACTGATTCTGCTCTTCAACTTGCTATTAGGGAAGCATCTCAGATTTCAAGTGGAACTACCTGTTCGGAGAAACAAAAGCACACAGAGAAAAACTAAGGGAGGTCATCATTCAGAAGACAGCATATTAGAGAACATGGGGTCAAGATTGTATAATCCAGATGTTGAATGAAATGAGTAAACCCTTCATATACATGTACTTTCTTTATTTTTTAAATTCTCACTTGAGGATATATTTATTGATTTTAGAGAAAGAGAAAGGGAGGGAGGGAAGGAGAGAGGGGGACAGAGAGAAAGAAAGAAAGAAAGAAAGAAAGAAAGAAAGAAAGAAAGAAAGAAAGAAAGAAAGAAAGAAAGGAAAAAGAAAAGAAAAAAAGAAAAGAAAAAAAAAGAAGCATCTATGTGAGAGAGAAACATCGACTGATTGCCACCCACATACGCCTCAACCTAGGTATGTGCCCTGCCTGGTGATGGAACCTGAAATCTTCTGTTTGGGATGATGTGGCAAGCCACTGAGTAACCCCACCAGTGCTACATGTACTTTCTAAGCAGGCAAATATACAAGGGGAGACCCAGAAAAAACCTGGAATTATCTTTTGGAGGGTAGGCCCTTGGTAGTACAGGCTTCTGCCAGGAGGTGAGTGTTTTAGGAACTCATCTGTATCAGTGTTCCAATTGGCATTGTTGTGCGAGGCTGTATTTGGCTTCAGTGATTTTCTTCTTTGAAGATTCTTTCAAGACCTTGCCCATTTCATGATGGGTGATTTACGAGTGCACCGGCCTTCAGCGTGCTGAGTGTTTAGTAGTTTTTGACCAAAAATAGCATGACCCCTGTGCCCCATCCTCCTTATTGACCCAATCTTGCCCCCAAGCAACTTTTCTTTTCATTTCCTCAGATGAAAAAAGTTGTCAAAAGGAAACATTTTGCCACTGTGTAAGAGGTGAAACAAAAAACTGCAGAAACACTAAAAGGCATCAAAATCAATAAATTCAAAAACTGTTTTGAGCAATGGGAAAAAAATCTCAATAGGTGAATTGCATCAGATGGAGAATACTTTGAAGCTGACTGAAGTTTAAATGAAGAATACATACACAATTTCTTATAAATAAATTCTGTCTTTTGGGGGGTTCCCCCTTCTTACATGTAGCACAACATGTGTTCCAATTGTGGTAGCCAGAGATGGGCATGTCTTATCTGACATAGACTAGAAAGGAATCATGGAGAAGATAAGTGGTAAAGCTGGTTTTGAAAGATGAAAGAAATTAAGCTCCCATATAAAGAGAAAGGGGCAACTTAGGTTACATGGGTATATTTAGAAGTGGAGGAATTTGTCCAAAGCAGAGAATTGGGGAAGAGAGAAGTGAGTGAAGAGGCAGAGAGTTACCCTAGATTATTGAAGCCTATAATAAAGTTTCAATGTTCTAACCATAAATACGCCTTAGTATCCCCCAGAGTATATGTGAACCCTTAGGGTAGGTGTGTGTGTACACAAGCCCATGCATATACAGACACATACACATGCAACCGTATACATACATAAATGAGGTCTACTTTTCACATGCTTACTCTAAGCATTGAGGTTTTGGTACCCTCTTCTCTTGGACCCCATAAAATTTCATTCATTCAGCTATTATTTGTTGATTGTCCACTTTCAGTCAAGTACTAGGGCACCAGGATAATCATGAGCTGCATTCTCACGTAATACAGCAGGTGTGAGGCAGAGCTGTGTATGCAGATGGAAAGGTGACTCAGTCATGACCACACTGAACCACACATGAAAAGGGAAGAAGAAAGATTTGGGTTGAGGGGTAGAAAAAAATCAAGAAACAAAAAGAAGAGGGAGAATAATTCTTCTGACATACGTCAGGATTACTTCTTTAATGATAATGTCTCACATCAAGCTTTCCAATCCTTGCTGCACCCTAGGTGCCTATGTGTATCTAAACCAGGATGTAACTGCTTCTGTCCCAGCTTTAGCTTTGGTTAAGACTGTCAGTTGAATGGCTGCAGGAGATGACCTTAGGCACACTCATGGCCCAGTTTAAGTGTTTGCTTTAAAGACATTGGGTTTCTCACTGAATTACTGGTGTGGGCAGAGCGGAATCACCAAGGTGTTATCAGGATATGTGATATTTGGTGACTTAGAGTTCATGCTTGCAGAATTCTGTGGTGTAAGGGGGTGCTGAAGGAGACGTGCTTAGAAAAGAATACAGGGGTTGGCTAATCTGACTTTGAAGGTCACAGACAAACTCTCTGAGGAAGTAATAGTTAAACTAAGACCTGAAGGATGGCTGAAAGTTGCTAGGCAAAAAAAAAAAAAAAAAGGATGAAACAGCATTTCAGTTGAAAAATTAACATTTTTTAAATTTTGGATTTTCAAGGCATGAAAGTATCTGTGAGTCTTAAATAGGAAATGGGAATAAGAAATCAAAATTATCAGGACCTAACAATCAGAATATTTTTAAAGGGAAGCTACATTTACAGAAGTTAGGCCAGAAGATTATTGCCTTTGACCAAAGGTCAGAGCAAATATATTGAAAATCTTTAAAAAACAATTTAAAGTTTAAACAGCTAAGATAAGGTTGGAATGCTGACAAAGACAACCAGGCAGGAAGTTTGAGGGAATATTTTTACTTCAAATGCTGCTCCTCTGAAACCGTGATAATATGAGATCACAAGAATCAGAATAATGTGACAGATTTATAAAATAAAAAATATATAGAAATTCAAAAGTCTAATGTTTTCAAGAGAACACTATAAACATTCCAATGCAAAGAAAGGGGGAATATATTCTATTCCTATTCTTGATATTTTTAGTTCTGGAGGCATAACTGATGCCCCTTGATTTGTTAGGGTGGAGACAAAGAAACTGGTGGAAGTCTCACCTCAGAATGGCCAATTTTGGCTACAGGAGGTTGTACTTACTAAATATTGATAGGATTTTTTTAATCTCAAGCATTCTGCTTTAGGTAGGAGTTGGATCCAAATCACATATGAAAAATACCATGGAAGTACCAATTCCCATTTCAGGTCTGTTATCTGTTTGGGTAATTAATGCAGCAGAAATCTGCTCTGTTTTTCTCTAAAGCATTCATTGTCATCTAATATACTATTCACTTCACTAATTTAGTTTATTTAATTAATGTCTCCTCTACTAGAATATAAGCTATCTGAGGGTAAGGGGTTTTGTTTGTTTTGTTTACTTCTATATGCTCTGAGATTAAAATAAAACATAACATAGTAGGTGATCAACATTTATTGTCTGAATGAATGAATGAATGTTGCTAAACCAGCAGAGATTCAACATCTAACTCCATCTACAGGACACTATTTTTTTCTCTTTAAGTATATATACTCTTGTTTTGAAGGACAAGAAAATTAGGAGTGTTAATATTATTTTGAATAGCTTACAAAAGGTCAACTCATAAGTTCTAGAAAAGGGTCCTCTTTGTGGGAGAGAACTTTCAAATGGCTGATAGAGGAGGAAGACATGCTAGAGTCAGCAGATGCATCAGGGAAGGCTCCCCGGAGGAGACAATACCTAAGTTCATACAGGAAGTTTGAGCAGGCATAGTTAGACAAAGTGGGGAGGGCCTGGAAAATGGCATTCATAGAAAAGAAGAGGTGAAAAAAGAGAGCTCTCTGATTTGGGAAAATTCCAAGTTGTGTCATGTGGCTGGAGTCCAGATGCAACAGGACAATAGTAAGAGATGAACGGGAGGCTTAAGTGAGAGGTAGAACATGTAAGACCTTGGGGGCTGAGAAGCCAAGAAGATTGGATTTTACCTAAAAACCAATGGGGATTGAGTGTCACAGTCATGATTTATTTTAAGAAAGACCACACTGACCACAGAGTGGATAATGTACTGAAGGGGACTGAAGACGAGGACATAATGATTAGTTGCAAGGCTGCTGTAATCCTGGTAAGAATGATAGTGGCCTGGAGTAGATAGTGCATCTGGGGAAAAAATAGGCGGATCAGAGAGGGACTAGAGAGGTGGAATTGACTCAGTGATTATATGTGAATAGTAAAGACTGCTTTCTGGTTGAACAGATGGTGATGCTGAGGCAAGGATATTAGAGAAGAAAGAATGTTCTAGAGATAAACAGTTGTCTCATTTTTCTCTATCTTCTTTTTTATTCATACAAATGCTAGGCACTGGGTAAATACTTAACTGTCTAGACATATACAGTTCCTTCATCTGCATAAGAGTTTTGACACAGGGTTATAGCAAGTAACAGAACATACACAGATGTAATCAAAATAGTTGGGACTAAATTCTGGCCCTACCATTTAATAGAAATGTAATTTTAAACGCAGCTTACTTAACTGCTACAACCTTCTGTTGTCCTATCTTCCAAACAAGGATAACAAAGATGGTGTACTTGTTTTGCAGTATAAATAATAGAGGCCTTAATAATACATCTCAAGTATTTAGGAGCTATTATTAATATTATCATCACATATGTGTTAAAAAGAAACAGAATTTTGTAAACAATTTTTTTTTAATTTAGTAGACCATTTTCTGAAGAAGTGAAGAGTATGATTTGGTAGTCTTGGGAAAAACAAGGAACAAAATTTCAGCAGCAAGCTCATGAGGCAAAATAATAAACAGAAGAAAACTGGCTAGAGCTGAGATTTTTTAGCCAACACATAGCAGAAAATACTGGATCAGGAACTTTGCAGTTAGCTAAAAGTTCATTTGTATGTATGATTGAGACAAACTCTCTGGAGGGCTCTACATGGCGAGGGAAGTGGGTCACAGCACTTGTTAAAATTTAGTGTGCTTCCACTCAGGTCCAACAGTTCCATAGATTAAAAGTTGCTGGGAGCTAAAAGGTCTGCTGCTCTTAATGCACTCATCCAAAACAGGAGGCAGAAAAGTTTCCCTGCATTTTGCTTTTGGAATTTCTACTAAAGATTCCGGTCTGCCCAAGGGAGGTGCATGCCCATGGCAGAATGGAAGGGAGGGGAAATAAAAACACTACAAAATATTCAATATTCTTGTTGTAACCAGACTTGTGGTCCTAGAGCATGCATGAGGGGGGGATTGTAATGAGAATCACAGATTTTCCAGGATGAAGTATGTTTTGGGGCTGCAATTGTGTAGGTTGTGGCAAACTCACCAGACAGCCAGGAAATTCTGTGGTGGTTTGGGGCTTGGCAGTTCACTGGTGGCTTGTAAATGTTCAGAAGGCTAACTTTCTCCTGTGGTTTTAAAGCTATGCAGCTTTGACATGCTTCATATGAAACTGCCTAAGTATGGTTATTTAATCTCCTTCTGTAGACTTTTTAAGAACTCACAACCATACTCCTAACCATTAAAAAATTAGCCCCACGTATTCACAATGAAGCTGAGTTTTCTGTGAATGAGTTTCAGCAATGTTGGAGGGCATAATTTCTTTGAGATGACATGGCCAAATTGTGTGTGTGTGTGTGTGTGTGTGTGTGTGTGTGTGTGTGTGTGTGTGTGTGTGTGAGAGAGAGAGAGAGAGAGAGAGAGAGAGAGAGAGAGAGAGAGAGAGAGCATGTTTAGAATGCTGTCTCTACATCTTGCATTCATGATTATGGTAGATACTTTATAGCTCAAGTACATTTAGAAAGTACCAATTTGTTCTCAAGGTTATTATCAACAGATGTTTTATTATTTTGATCACACCAGACGAGTCAGTTTAAAGACCCGCTGTATGTGAGGCACCCAAACATAAAATAATCTTAAAAAATGAAAGAATGTTTCCACCATATGGTTCAGCTTGTATGTGGCTATAAATTGTGCATTATAGATGTGAACGGGGTTAATATTCAATTTCCTTTCTCAGGACTCCAAGAATGAGACACAGCCTTCTAAGATTAATTCATTAATTCAATAACCCTGAGATTTAAAAGGTAACTGATCTCACAGTCAGTGATGCTTTCATTTAATGTCATTATTCTTCCTTCCCACTGAGCATGAATGCAGACTCCACGTTCAAGGGAAACCAGAGGCAAGATCCCTCACATCAGCTGCTCAGATGCCAGGCTTTCCAAAGGAAAAATCACCATGCAATGTGAAACAACACAGTCAGCCTTGACAATGAGTGGAAAGAGAGACACTGAAACTATAGCATGGATGGCTCTTTGTGACATTTTAGATTTAAATTAGTCTCAGTGTAGATTTCTGCTCTACCCCTTTCTAGCTGTGTGACCCTGGACAAGTCACTTTATCACTCAGTGCCTCAGTTTGCAAGCAGTATGATAACAATTACTTCAGAGAGTTGCTGCAAATAGGATTATATAAGGCAAAACAATTACTGAATTTAATCATAAAGTTCAAATTTCCAGAACATTTCTCCACATATTTGAAAAAAAATCCCCTTCTTATTCAGAGGAACAGACAAGTCTGAGTGGTGTGTAGGTTGTTCGGGCAGGGAGGTATCCTGCATTTCGACTTCATTCTGAAGTGTTTGCAAAGGATTTGGTCAGTTCACCTAAGACCATCTCTGTATGCCACGCCAAATGTGATAGACTGCTCTGAAAGCACGTGTCGTAACTTCTGTCAAAACAGCCCAGCATGAAGTCAGCCTGTCCCTAAAGTAACATGCTTGAAGAGGTGATTAAATAACACTGATGTGAGTTTAATTTTGAAGTAGTAATAAATTGCCTTCATAAAATATTTTTCACTGTATATTTTATATCATATCACCAACTAAGAAAGGTTCACTTTAATAACCAGACAATGTAAACACCTGGGATTTCATTTTACTACAAAAAAGTGTGGTCAAAGAATACTTTTCTCCTTTTCAGGCTTATGTCATAGGATAGTTATACAGAACAAGAAGATGAAAAGCTTGATTGACACTGTATGATAGTAGATCTTTCCAAAGTAATGACTCTCATTCACAGGCTTGTCTCCCTTACTAGCTCCTACGCTCTCTGAGGGCAGACACTATCTTGTTCATTATTTGTTTGCAGTGGGTAGTGTGCACAATACATGTATCACTTAATGCTTGTTGAATGAAAAAAGCATGACTTCCAAGCACTGTAATGGGCAGTCAAAGCCAATGTGTAGAATGAGAGAAATTTTTAGGAGGAAAGTAATAATAGGAGCATTGCTAGAGGAAGAAGATCATGTGCGGAATAATAATAATAATAATAATAATAATAATAATACTCCAGGGGGAAGCAGTGGTGATTCTGCAGAATGGAAGACTCAAGAAGAAAGTGGACGTTGATTTCTTTTTTAAAAGTAATTCAAAGAGTGTCATATGAAAAGCATCTAGATAGTAATGATAATTACTAACTCTTCTATAGTGCTTATTAGGACCAGGCACTGTTCTAAATATTTCATATTTGTGACCTCATTTAGTCCTCACAACAACTCTTTGATGGGGGTACTGTTACCACCCCTGTTTTACAGATGAGCATAGTGAGGCACGGATGGGTTGAGAGGCTTGCTCACATTCACAAAGTTGATGAATGTTATATAGCCACAGTTTGATCTCAGACTACATAACTATAGAGTCTACACTTTATAGTTTGCTATTCTTTGTAGTTTGGAGTACTTTGCTATATTAGTGAATATGGTTTAGTAGAAATTACTAGATGAGAATTTAAATCAATGTAAAAAACACCCTTTGAACAGTAATGTTCAAAATTTAGAGAATTATAAAGGGTTCCCTCTTACTGACGTTGCAAGATAAAAGCTGGTATGTGAAAGTGTTTCTCATAAACCTGAAAATTTGGGATAGCTTCTTTAAGAAAAGCAAGTTTAATGATTTGGAGTGATTTAAAACTTCATTGGCTACGAAAGAGTTTCCTTTTGATGTCAGCTTAGTTTCACAAATCACTGACTGCATTTTTATTGTTTGTTTTACCTGAATTGGGCTATTATTTGGATTTGCTTATTACTAAAACAAAATAAAAAAAAACAGCAAGAGACATAGGAAAACGAACAAGGCTCAATGTTAAAGATGAGAATATTAGACTGGTGTTTGCTCTGCACTGAGTGATTTTGCAGAATTCCTGTGAATACTTTCTGAGCCTTCATTTCCTTACTTACAAAATAAAGAGTGCCATGTTTGCTCTTCTTATTTCACGGGGCAGTTTGAAAAATAAAATAAAATATCTGAAAAATATTTTGAAAATAGCAAATATTAAAATATGAGCTATATTATAATATATACATTGCATCAACTGAATGAAACAATACTACAAATAATATTAATAAACAACCTTACCAATTTTAGCTTCAGAAAACATAGATGTATTTCTAGGAGGAAAATTTCAAAAATACAATCGGAATACTGCTTGAACTGGATTCCTTTCCTTGAATTAGAAGAATGCTAGGTATGCAAGACATAATGTCATTTTTGTTGTCCCCCCAGCCCCCAGCTCACCTGCCCCTAGTCAGAGTAATATTACTGAGCTTTGAGTCAAGTTTAAGCAAATAGAGGTAGGAGAGATAGGCTTATTTCTCAAACATTAAGAAATAATCCTGAATGTAAAGAAATGCATATCTATCCACCTAATATCTTTTCCTTTTACTTAAAGGTGCTTTTAGATTTCCAATGCTAACCTAAGATATTTTTCTTAGGTTAGATTCCATTTGTGGTATTATTCTTTTTTGATAAATGTGTAAGTTGTAAAGGCAACCCAAATATATCATGGCTGGTCAAATAATATCTATGTTACTCCAAAAAGGTCTTCCACATTTTTAGGCATACTGGTGGCCCTGCATAGTAATCAAGGACATCACCCAGCTCTGCCACACACTAGTTTTGTGACATAAATGAATGTCTAGTTTTTTAAAATATATTTTATTGATTATGCTATTACAGTTGTCTCATGTATCCCCCATCATTCCCCTCCACCCTGCATACCCCCCACCCACATTCACCCCCTTTAGTTCATGTCCATGTGTCATGAGTTCTTTAGCTTCTACTTTTCCCACACTATTCCTACCCTCCCCCTGTCTATTTTCTACCCGCTGTCTATGCTACTTGTTCTCTGTACCTTCCCCCTCTCTCCTCCTCCCACTCCCCTGTTGCTAACCCTCCATATGATCTCCATTTCTGTGTTTTTGCTCTTGTTCTACTTGTTTGCTTAGTTTGCTTTCATTTTAGATGTGGTTATTAAGATCTGCGAGTTTGATTTTTACTGTCCTATTTTTTATCTTCTTTTTCTTAGATAAGTCCCTTTAACATTTCATATAATAAGGGCTTGGTGATGATGAACTCCTTTAACTTGACCTTACCTGAAAAGCACTTTATCTTCTTTTCCATTCTAAATGACAGCTTGGCTGGATAGAGCAATCTTGGATGTAGGTCCTTGATTTTCATGACTTGGAATACCTCTTTCCAGTCCCTTCTTGCCTGTAAGGTCTCTCCTGAGAAATCAGCTGACAGTCTGATGGGAATTCCTTTGTAGGTGACTGTGCCCTTATCCCTTGCTGCTTCTAGAATTCTCTCCTTCATTTTAATCTTGGCTAATGTAATTATGATGTGCCTTGGTGTGTTCCTCCTTGGGCCCAACTTCTTTGGGACTCTCTGAGCTTCCTGGACTTCCTGGTAGTCTATTTCCTTTGCTAGACTGGGGAAGTTCTCCTTTATTATCTGTTCAAATAAGTTTTCCACTTGTTGCTCTTCTCCTTCCCCTTCTGGTACCCCTATAATTAGGATGTTGGAATGTTTAAAGATGTCCTGGGGGTTCCTAAGCCTCTCCTCATATTTTTGAATTCTCGTTTCTTCATTCTTTTCTGTTTGGATGTTTCTTTCTTCCTTCTGGTCCACTTGATTGATTTGAGTTCCAGTTTTCCTCCCATCACTATTAGTTCCCTGTGCATTTTCCTTCATTTCACTTATTGTAGCCTTCATTTGTTCACCTAATTTGCAACCAAAATCAACCAATTCTGTGAGCATCCTGGTAACCAGTGCTTTAAACTGTACAGCTGATAGGTTGGCTATCTCTTGGTTGCTTAGATGAATTGGCTCTGGGGCTTTGATATGTTCTCCTGTTAGCCATTTTTGGTTTTTTTTTTTTTTGGTCTGGTTGAGGCTGTTATGTAGTGAGGGGTGGAGCCTTAGGTATTCACCAGGGTGGGGCAGCCTAGTTGCTGGGTTGTGATGCTGTATGTGGGGGCAGGGTCTGAGAGGGAACAATGGCCCTTACTCCAAGCTCTCTTGGGTTCCAGTCCCTTCACCACTTTCCCCAAGCAAGTTGGGCCCTGCTGGTGCTGATTTCCATGTAGGTGGGCTTGTGTATGTTCTAGGACCCTGTGGGTCTCTCCAACAAACTCTCCTGTGAGGCTGGGAGTCTCTCCTGGCACTTCAACCCCCACAAGTGTTCTCATTCGGTGTTTTTAGGCTTTATTTCCTGGTGCTAGGGCCCTGAGTTGAGCAGTCTGTTTTGCTGCCCATTTTTGCCTGGTTTATCTGTGTGTGAATGTGTGACTGTGGTCAGCCGCCTAGTGTGTCTTGAAGATTCTATCAACCTTTAAATACATAAATATAGACATTTACATGAAAACATGCATATTATAAAATGTATAATTAGAATATAAAAATATAAAAATTTATACATGTGTGCTTATATGTACACACACTATAAGGAGATAAAACAATCTTTAACCTCTACCTCTTGTCAAGAGACTAAATGATTTTTATAGTAATTTTATTAGGGATCTACTAGATTCTTCCAGTGATTAAAAACAATACCTATATGGAAAGTGCTATTTTACAAATAAAAAGAATTAAATATAAAAAGGTAAGGCACTACGAACACAAATGACAAAGAGAAAGCCCTGAGGTGACTGAGAATGGGTAAACTCATTCTGTCTGGGGAATTTGGCAAAGATTTTCACAGGAAATAATTTATAAACTAGGTTTTGAGTGAGAAAGAGCTTGTCAGGCAAAATCAGTTAAGGGAGTAAAGAGCAATTTTAGGATCAATAGATTGGTGACCTTGGATTAAATGAAAGATGACATTATCCTCAATGACAAAATGCACATAGTTTAATTTATGCTGAATCTATATAGATCAACATTTTAAAACAATATGTCATAGAGGTTCTCATTCCTATGAATATTTCCATAATTCATACATTCCTTTTTTCCAAAGGATAGATCATTTGAAAGTTTAAAAAATGCATCAAGCTCATCAAGCTAAGTGGGTAAAGTTTAAGCTTTTAAACTTATCAGTTCTAACTATTTGCCAAATACTGGAAATAACTTTCAGTTTTCCTACTATGCAACTCTATTTTGAGATATGAGTGTTTTAGTTTTCCTCCCTGTGCGTTCCCCTCCCCTGCCCCAGTTAAAGCAGGTGTTCATTGTAGGGGGAGAGTTGAAATAAGAAACCAGAAGCAGCTTGAAAAGACATCCCTGCTTATAGTTCAGTAAACCTAAGCCCTTAGGAAAAATTAAAGGGTTTTTGGAGGACTTAAAAGAGAGGAGTCTTATTCACAGCCAGAGAGTTGTGGTAAAGAAGGGGACTTCCCATATGGAGGGTAGGTGGGGAGAGATTCCCTTGAACTACAATAAGAAAGGAGAGAGAATAATTTTCAGACATGAATTGATTTTGAGGCATGTCTAAGAAAAATGGGGACTTAGGCATTTTGTAAAGATTATAGTGACTATTATGTCACTTAGACTTTGCTTTGTTTTGTTGCAAGTAACATGAGCCCCAACTCAAACTGGCTAACACAATAAAGAGGATTCACTGTTTTTTTTTAATTGTTGTTCAAGTACAGTTGCCTCCATTCCCCCCACCCACCCCTGATCCCACCCCTTCTTGGTTTAGTCCATGTATTCTTTATAGATGTTCCTGAAAACCCTTCCCCCGTCCCCCTCGCCCCATTATACCCTCCCACCTCCCCTCTAGTTACTGTCAGTTTTTTCTTAATTTTAATGTCTCTGGTTATATTTTGCTTGTTTGTTTTGTTGACTAGGTTCCATTTATAGGTGAGATCATATGGTATTTGTCTTTTACTGCCTGGCTTATTTCATTTAGCATGATGCTCTCCAGTTCCACCTATGCTGTTGCAAAGGGTAGGAGCTCCTTCTTTCTTTCTGCTGCATAGTATTCCATCATGTAGATGTACCACAGTTTTTTGATCCACTAATTTACTGATGGGCACTTAGGTTGCTTCCAGCATTTGGCTATTGTAAATTGTGCTGCTATGAACATTGGGGTGCCTAGGTTCTTTTGGATTGGTGTTTCAGGGTTCTTAGGATATAATCCCAGAAGTGGACACTGTTTACTTTAATAAAAATCCCAAAGGAGTGCCAAGACTGCTCTTTACTCCATTTATTTACTCTGCCATTAAAAATGCTACTCTGTTCTAAATCTATTTTATGGTCATAAAATGGCTCCAAGTTACTGCTATCCACAGTGCAGTCTTTCTCACTTCATGCCCATGGAAGAGGGTCGGTTTCTGTCTCAGAATTCTAAATTAGACTCATGGAATTCACTTGGATTGTATTGGATTATGCTGCATAACTCCTGCTGATGGCAACCAAGGGAGTAGATTATGTTAATGGGCCTAAATCAATAAGGACCCACCCCTGGAGTTCAGAGTCACCTTAGCTTCCACCAAGCACATGATTTATGTAGGAAAAGATAAACATTCAAACTAAAATCTAAGCACAGCTTGCAAAGTGGAAGGGAGAAAACAATGAAATGCATGGAGAAGAAACAAATGCCTGCTCCATTGGAAAGGTATAGCAGAAACTGACAGATTGGAAGGGACAACTGGGGGCACCATGAATGTTGCAGCAGTTACTTGGGAGAAAACGTGACCAGACAATGTGTAGGTTGTCTTGTCACTGTGTAGGGGACACAGTAGTGTGGGATAATTCTGGAGATGTTTGAAGTGGTTGGAAAGAAATCACTAAGAATGACTGAGGTTACATTTGCTGTTAGCCAGACAGTTGGGCTACAGAGAAACCTACCTATATCAGTCATGGTTTGTTCAGTTGCAAGTAACAAAACTTCCCGCTTTTACTATTTCTCAAGATGTGATATTTAGTGATGTGGGTATGATTGTGGGGCCCTATCTGGCATTGCTCCTTGGGCTTTTATGTTCCAGTCTTGGAATCCATTGCCTCTGTCATGCCCAGAACTTTTAGGGCACCAACAAGTTAGAGCTTTTCTCACCAAAGCTCCTTGACCAACCACAACTTCTTGATAAAAAGTCAGGGAAGGAGATCTACCCTGACTAGAAAATTCAACTTGGAAATGAGAGAGTTTTGTCATTTCTCTGCAAGACTTTTTATTGTATATTTTATCTAAAAGCTGTTAGTTTTAGAAGTACCATTATGCTGGTAATAATCAAGGGCATATCAAAGAAGGATGTGGGTAAGAGTGAAACAAGGTTTACAGAAGAGAATGCATAGCCAGTTTACGTGATGTGAGGGCACTAAGGCTTAGACTAATGAACTGGAAGAGCACACTGGTTAATACAGAGGGTTTGTGAAGTGAAAGAAGGAAGATAACTCAGCTGGGAGCTCATAAAAAATGGAGAAGGTTGGAGTCAGCAGCTGAATTTCAGCAAAATGTATTTTGTACCAATTCATCTAAATCAGCTCTGTGAGGTGTGTTTATTCAGCGCTCCTCAATCTTTGATGCTTACGAGTAAAGAAAAGTTAGATTAATGGCCCCCCAAATGTCTGCAAACTATATTTCTAACAGTTGATTTTTTTTTCTGACATCTGAGTCCAACGGTTAACAATGCAGAGCACTTTCCACATGTGCAAAGATTGTCAGTTCCCAAATCAGAAAGGTTTCTAGACAGTAGAGACCTAAATTCATAGACCTGTCACTAGCCATCCTTATTCCTTGACACTTTTTTTTATTGCTCTTTTATTTCTGGGAGTTGGAAAACTGTAATGGGTTACTTTAAAGGAGATGCTATGTGCAAGCTTTAGGGTATTAAGGTTTACTGCAAACTGCCAACACTATTCTAGTGGAGAGCTATGCTTTATGACCTTAGTGATGAGAGACATGATTAGAATTTAGAATGAGAATTCTAAAGAATTGAAGCAAGGTAACATTTATTTTGAAAACTTAGGACATGACTTAACTTTGGCATAGCTACAATACAACACCAAGATATTTGTAGAAGCCTGCTTGCTGGCAAGTTACAATGCCTGATTTCAACTGGACTGGTGAGGAAGAACTTCAGGGAAGGGTCATGAAGCCATTAGAAAGACCACTGTGTCTGGGTGGGTCTTTGGGGCAGTTAGAACAGGAAAGGGATGCTTTCAGTTCCCTCTCTCTCTTTCTTCTTTATCTCGTTTCTCTGGCTTTCTAAGAGGAACATTCTGATTAGCTCGTTTTGGCTGAGGTGTCAGCCTCTGAACTAAACATCAAATCAATAAGAAAAGTTTTAAAAATAAAGGTAGTCCGTAATTTCAGGGTCTATCTCCCAAGGTTCTGATATGCTCTGTATGGGGCAGGGCTCAGGATCAGTGTTAGGTTTTACTAGCTCATCAGTTGATTCCCATGAGTAGCCAGTCAACTGTGGGACCATGGGTGTTGGGACTGATGGTCTTCCCCAGAACCACATGGTTATAATGCAGAGAGGAGAAGATCCCCTGAAGAAAGAGAATATTCTTTCTGCTAGTTTTGATGTCCCGATGAAACAATAGCTGTTATATGTAGAGATCAGCAATGGGGGAATCATTAGAATAAAATATTTTAAGGAGATATCAGAGCACCTAAAGCAAATATTATAGGCTGAAGCTATTAAAAACAAAATTCACTGTAGCTGCTTGTCTAGCCTGGAACTACATTATTGCAATCTAACAAAAAAGAAAATACAGAACTACAGTAGCACTTGGTTATCCTGGAGCAGCGATTTTCAACCAGTGTGCCGCAAGAAATTTTAAAACATGCAATACCAGACTGTTTAGTCGGGGCCACTGACTTTTTTCCCTTTAGATTGTCAAATAAAAAAATGACAACAGCCAATACAGCAACAGCTCTCCAGTGTGAACGAATCTAAATTATACCTACTTTTTTTTGTCAGTTTGGCAACATATATATGTGTATGCGTGTGTGTATATCCACACACACACACACACACACACACACACACACACGGATTTTGGTGTGCCACAGAATTTTAGTAATTAGTTTAGGTGTGCCATGAGAAAAAAAGGTTGAAAATCACTGTTTAGAGGGAATTATCACTACAAATTCAAGGGCAGATTTCACTGAAATACTCAACATGCTTAAAAAATACATTGATGATTAGGTATGTATACATTTTGGAGACAGCTTAATAAGCTTATCATTTAGTACAAACATAGTCTCAGCCTCCCCCTCCACCCTCCCCACACACATGGGAAAGGAGACACATGCACGTGCCACGTGACCTAGCCCTACAATTGCAGCCTGCAGTTATAGCAACATGGACATGTTAAGAAAAATGAGACCTGGATAAATGTGTGTGTGTGTATAGTTTATAATAACTAATAATATTGAGTATCTATGATGTCCTGTGAAGTCTTTTAGGCATTTTACATATACTGTTTTTATTTTTTATAACAATGCTACAAGGTAGCTATTAGTACTCCATTTATTTTGGAGAAAACTTAGGCATTAATAGGCTAAGTAACATGCTCAAGGTCACACAGGAAGTACCTGATCCTAGATTTGAAATAAGGTCTGAGTTCAAAAACTGTTTTTTTTCTACTGCTTATACAAACTTATGTTTGTTTTGTAAATCTTACAATACTTTTCACCAAATAAAACTTTTATCAAGATTTAACATGTTAAATACATATTTTTGTCTATTTCTAAATACACACTTATGTTTGGGTGGTAGCTATGTGCTTATATACATATACATGGGCATTAATAATTGGATATGCATAAAAGTTGGAATTCATATAAGAAACTTATCTAATATTTAAAAAATTATTTAACTAAACTAGAATGAGATTGTGCTACAGTTGACTATATAAAAACTGAAACCAAAGCAAATATCATTGGGACTCTGGTGTTTCATTCCTGTGATTATTAATAGAAAATGCCTAAAGAGACTCGGAAAAAAACAAATTTAGAAACCCAAAGCCTCTACATTATTTGAAATAATAGACCCTTAATTCCATTTGATTTTAGAAATTCTCATCTTTATGAAAATCCAAAAATGTGAGAGAAACAAACAGGGCTTTAGTGATTAGACATCCAATGCCATTCTGACTGATTTGACCCCTGGATGAATACGGGGAGTATGTCAGTAGACAGTTTTAACGAGTCACTTATTTGGTGGTTCACCAAGACTGTTTTCAAAATTCCCATGTTACCCACCTTCCACCCAAAACTTGGTTCATCTCTAGGAATTTGAGAGGTGCAGAAAATCAGTCACTTTCCTATATAGATCTGTTTGTTTTAGCATGGGTTAAATAATAAGTAACATAAGTCAATGATTTATAGTTAGGAAGATGCCTTAGATCTTTGATTTTTTTTAATTGTAAAAGAATATCTTTGACTTGTCAGCCAGAACATTCAAATAGTATCACATGGCAATACATTTTGCAGCTGTCAAGAAAACACCCAAATGTTCTTTCTTTTTTGGAGGCTGAGGGCAAGCATTGGAGGAGGTGGCAGATAGTCAGGCAGTCACTTCGACGTCTCTGCTAAATTTCAGGCATGTGTGCTGGTCAGGGTTATGAAGGCATAATAAATCCATTATCCATGCTGGGTCAACTAGTTTCTCTTGATATAAATCTTATTGGAGGTACATAACCCATTAACTTCATACATGCATATGAGATAAATCACTTAGAGGCATGGACTTTATACTCAGCTAGCTTTGTTACTGTCGTAAGCGCCCAGAGTGTCAAAGAGACTTGAAATATCACAGTTGTCCATCTCTGAGAGGCCCAGACTATGTTAACGAAAGGAATTTGTTGGATTATAGCCTAGGCCTCTTTGACGTCTCTGCTCTCTCTGGCATTTTCCCATCCTACAAAACATCACAATCTGTTCTAACATTTCTGACATATTTTGGACCACCTTCTCCTACATCACCACTGGCAGAGTGTAGCTATTAATTATATGACTTGAAATGCATACTTGTATCATCTCCTGAATTCTCTGACATGTATACCCAATATCACAAAGTGATCTTTTTGAAACACATTTATGATTATGTCACTTTTCTGCTTAAAATTCTTCAAAGGCTTTCCATTGCCTTCACAATAAAATTGAAACCCTCTTGTTTGTTATCCGAGGCATCTGTGTGCTCAGCCCTCTCCAGCGCTCTGGCCTGGTTTCTCTGTCTGAGCCCTACCTCAGAATTTGAAGTGCAGTCACTCTGAACTACTTGTAGTTCCTTGAGCATGTTACTTTTCCACGGGCCCTTGAACATTTGTACCTGCTGTTCCTTGTCTCAGAGGGCACTTTCCTTCACTCTCTTTCCCTTAGCTAGCTTCCTCTCATCTTTCATAAGCCAGCTCAGGTGTAATGCCCCAGGGAAGTATCCCATTCTGAGCCAAGCATCTTCAGCACTCTGTTCCTCCTCATGGTTTCTGCCTATTTACTTCTTTGTGTTCTCTACCAGACTCTAAAATGCTAAGATACAAGGGTTGTGACCAGTGCTTTTGTTTAGGAAGTGCTCAACAAATAAAGGAACATAAGACATTTGTGGGATTCACCACATGTAGCAAGTAGCTGACTCATTGAACAATTCTGACTCAGAGGAGGAGTTATCAACTTGTCTTCAAATTGCCCAGTGGCTTTCCCTTTTCTTCTCATGTCATCATGGTAATATAAAGGACACTATGATAAAATACCTTCCATCGGGGAATTCATAGGTCAGTGGAAAAGACAAATTTACTCACCATTTAATGCAAGAAGTTTTCCACTTGTGTTAATTTATGAAAGGGCACCTTGCCCAAGAGGGGAAGTCAGGAAAAGCTTCTTGGAGGATATGACACTTGAACTTAATTCTGAGGGCAGTCTAACTCAGTGGCAATGAGCTTGGACTCTAGTGTCTGTTGGGCATAGGGCTGAATCCTGGCTCCATCTCTTACAAACATTATCACTTTTGACAAGTGATTTAATTTCTGAGCCTCAGGGTCCTAATATGTAAAAGGGAGTTAGCAATATCCACCTCATAGAGATGTTATAAAATGTAATGAGTTTATTACTAAATTAAATGTTATAGAGATTAAATACAGAAAAAGTATAAACTATAAATGCATATAGCAATGACCATAACTTCTTCATCATTGGATATCTGACACCTAAAAAAGGAACTGAAAATCAAAGAACACCTGCTATACAAGAAGTTATTCTAGGTTCATGTAAATTGCTCATTGAGACTGGGAAGCTGTTTTTAATAAGCTTCCTCAATAATTCTGACAAATAACACTGTGAGAAGTACCGTGTTAACAAAGAAAATGTTAATAACAGCTAGGTATGCTGTTCTAAATGCTTATATAAACTCATTTAATCATCCCAAAGGCCCTAGGAGGTCATTACAAAGTTTTCAGCCTTGTTTACAGATGTAGAAACTGAGGCACAGAAAAAAGTATTCAGCTTGAAGTAACTCAACCAGTATGTGATAGAGTCAGGGCTGCAGAGCAGGCCATGTGCCTCTACTTCACTGTACTTACAGAGGTAGGGCACAGGCATCATCCATTTGTGAGCCAAATAGTCACCGAGTGTGTGTCACATTCCTCCAGACACTATTGGAAGTAGGCTGAATGGAGAAGTGACTATATTTAAATATAGCATATATTTATGAGGGGATAGATGTTAACACTGTAAATGATATGTAGATAATTAATATACATTTCAGATATTGATAAATGCAATTAAAAGATAAAATGATAGAAAAAAACATTGTGGAGATGCTAGTCCTAATTTAAATGGGGTACAAAGGGGAGATTTTTCTGAAAAGGAGACACATGAACAGATATTTAAATACAGAAGTGACCAAGTCATGAAAAAATCTGTGGAGAGATTTTTCCAGGCAGATAGAATAACCTATAGAAAGGCTTAGAGGTGGGGAAAGCTTGCCTTTTTTGAGAAGTTATGAGAAATTCAATGTAGCTAGAGTGAAATATATTCAAGGAGTTGGTAGTGAGGACGTAGTGTTGGAGAGAGAAGCAGGGGTCACATTGTGTAAGTCCTCATCAATGATGAGGATGAGTGTAATTATCACCTCTTTGAGGGTTTTAATGGTAAAAGTTGTGTGCCCTGGTTCATATTTTTTAAAAGATTGCTCTGGCTACTTTGTGGAGAAAAGTGGGCAAAACTGGAAGCTATTACAGTGGTCCAGGCATGGGATGATATTGGTTTGGACCAGAATTCAACAGAACAGGTGGCAAGATATAATTGATTTTGAAATATATTTTTATGGTAGTACCAGCAGGGTTTGCTCTGGATGCTTAGGGAAAATGTGCAATTAAGCAAGATGCTTAGATGATTTTTTTTTTTTGGCCTGAATAATGAGAACAATGATAGAACCAATTAGTTAAGAGGAAAAATATTAGGCTAGAAGCAGCTTTGGCCCTGAGTCTAGGAAGTGCAGGAAAATCATACATTCTTTTGGGAACACACCAGCGATGCCAACCAGACAGCTAGCTGTCTGCATTGGTAGTGTAGGGGAGACCATGACTTCAGGTTTGGGAATCACCAGTTGGTAGCTGCTATGTAAAGCTGTGGGTCTGGATGAGATCACCTAGGGAATGAAGAGAGATTGAGGTCTGTGTACTGGATTTCTGGAGTGCTCCAACATTTAGAGTTGGAGCCAGCAAGGGGACTGAAAAAGAGCATGGATGAGGTGGTCAATTAACAGCAGAGTTTTGCTCTTGAACACAAGAAATGAACACCTTTTAGGAAGGAGGCAGTGATTGCTGCATCAAATGCTGCTGAGAAATCAGTTAGAACTGAAAAGTGATACTTGTATTTAGTAAGATGGAACCTTTCGTGACTTTGATAGGGATGGTTTTAGGACTATTGTGGGGATGCCAAGATGAAATAGGTAGGTTAACTTTGTAAATGAGGTAATAGAGTTAACAAAAATAGGCATTTTTTCCTAGTTATTTGGTAAAGCAAAATAGAATAATAAGGCAGTAATAGGAGGGGAACTTTGGTTCAAAAGACTGCACTTTTTAAAGATGGAAGATATTACATTATGTCTATATTAAATTTTATCCAGGAATGGTGAGAGAGAAACTGATATTGCAGAAGAGAGAGGAGAAAATTGCAAAAGCAAAATCCTTAAATGGATAAGAAGTTACAGATTCCAGATCACGGGTGAAGAGCTGACCTTGGAAACGAGGAGGGAAAAGTCTTTCATTATAACAGAGAGAACCTATTAGCAGACCTGGTGATAAGAAAGTAAGATGGTTTTCTTTTCTTTTCTTTTTTTTTTTATTAACACTTGGTTTCTTTATTCTTTGCCATATAAAAGTACAGAATTTTCTTAATTTTTATTTCATACTTTGCTGTAAATCTTTTTAAATTAACAATTTTTTTTTACTGTTGTTCAAGTACAGTTGTCTCCTATCAGTAAATGAATGGATCAAGAAACTATGGTACATTTACACAATGGAATTCTATGCAGCAGAAATAAAGAAGGAGCTCCTACCCTTTGTGACAGCATGGATGGAACTGGAGAGCATTATGCTAAGTGAAATAAGCCAGATGGCAAAAGACAAATACCATATGATCTCACCTATAAATGGAACCTAGTCAACAAAACAAACAAGCAAGCAAAATATAACCAGAGACATTGAAAGTAAGGTGGCTTTCATTCGAATGCTTGGATGTCCTCTAGGACGTAGGAAGAGAGGTCCACAGCTGAGTCTGAGGATGAGGAAAGACATGTTTGAGATCTGAGGAGCACAAATAAGATGTGAAATTGATTCCCCAGAGAACAATAAAGTAATTTTTCTAAAGAAATGTAGAAATTTTCTAAAGAAATAAAGAAACTGCTAGGGTGTTTTGAGGGTCCTTTTGAAATCAACAGTAATAACTTTAAAGTGACATGAGTGAGTGCTTCTGCCAGGTTCAGTCACCCAAGTGCTGTCCTGGAGTCAGTAGAAAGGCATTGATTTAATCACAGTAGCTTAACCAGAGATGAGGTTTTGCTGATGGACAGTAAGGAAAAAAATGAAAGAGAGAGAAGAGAAAAAATGTTGAGTGTATGAGAAGGAGAACTGGAATATAGGCAGTGAGGGGGAAGGGAGGGCATAATGAAGGGTGAAAATGGAAGGGAAATGGTGGAATCAATGACTCAGCATCCCAAGATGGTTGGAAAATGTTTGACGGGGGTAATAGAATAAATGGTGAATACAAAGAGGAGGTATTGTTCAGAGAAGATGATGTTTAACATAAAAGTTTGGGGAAAGAGCTGCAATGAATGGCAATGACAAGGTTTAGAGTACGATGGGAAACCCCCGTGTAGGAATGAGGGAGGTGAGAGAGATGTCAGGCCAGATCATGAGGCAATTAGGTGTCAGAACCCAGACTAGAAGGCACAGTTGTTCAGACTCCGACTACATGTTGTACTTCACACCAACATTAGCTTCTTAATATTTTTGACTTATTACAACCAGAGTAACTAAATGGTGGTGTATTCAAGATGTTTTTATGTGTGGAGTCTGAGGAGAGAGAAGGGCTGGTCTCACGAGCTGGAGCTCCGTGCGCACAGGGCCCTGTGCGTAGAAGGGCCCGCTCTTGGTTTAAGGCTCCACTGCTGCCATCTTTTAATTCTTACTGTATTTTAAACCACGGTACCGCATTTTCATTTCGTACTGTGCCCCACAAATTATATAGTCAGTTCTTGAGAGAAGATTAGTAATTTAGAGGGAAAAACGTGTTCTTTCTTCTCATTTGGGCTAATTTTCCACAAGCTTCACTGTTCTCCACTTAGCATGCCATGAGAGTTTTATCAGAGTTCATAATGGCAGTTTTAAAGTGCCCATCTGTCAGACACTTAACTTGCAATGTAAATTTCCTTTTAAAACCACACACACTTAATAAAAATTAGGCTGAGAATGATAAGTTCCATGACTCAGGGAAGCAAAAAATCAAAAGAAAAAGTAAATTTAACTGTTGGTCTAGAGGGTAAATTCATACTTGAATAATAGCTTAAGAAATACACTTTAATTTTTAGTTCTTATTATAAATGTAATATATGTTTGTCATGGAGAGCTTAGGGAATAAATGTAAGTAAAAAGATAAAACAGAAAAATCACCCAAAAATCCTCCACAAGAGTTAACCACTATTAATATTTTGGTGTATGCACTTCTAGACTTTATGTATATATTTATAAATCTATATTTTGCATATATACTTTTGTTTATGCTTACTGGAATATATTTTAAATATCATTTTAAAACTTGACTTTTAACTTGATAACAGAGCCTACTTACATCTCTATTCTTATAATTAAGTATTTAGAAATACTATTATAACATAATTTAATATGACTTTCTACCTTATGAAGATATAATAATGTATTATTAAACACTTGTCTCTTTAATTTTTCACTATTATAAATAATACCAATATGAATATTCTTTGTGTGTTTGTATGTTTCAATAAATACAATTTTGGGGTGAAAAGTGGATGGACATATTGTTAATGAGTTTGGCCATTTTTTTTTGTAGGTAGTCTTTGGCCTTTCTCTTACTGCTTTTGTGAAATATTTCTACGTACCAGGGTTACATTGCACAGAACTCCCTGATTTGTCAAAGCCTCAGCAAGGCCCTAGCAGCGTGTTTTCAGAGACCTGCAGGGCTGCTCTGTTTTCCTCTATAGGGACACATTTAAAATCCATCACTTTTTTTAAAAAACTTAAAAATGTGTGGTAATATCAGTTATAAAGATAGTATTAATATAATGTATTCTAAGATGTATGGTAAACTATTAATAATGAAAATGATAGGAAAAATACTGCATTAGCTCACTGAACATTTGTCTTTCCCATCATTTGTCCAAATCCTGGCAATGCAATCTATATACTGAATGTTCTGGTTATTTGCTCTGTTTGTCTCCACATCTTCCACTGCAAGAATTATGTTAATATTCTCATTGTGAGTCCTGTTGGAAACTTCCAGGCTATAATAAACAATTGTGCAATTTCACAAAAACAACCCTTTAGGATGTAAATGTGGAAAGCAAGATTAGGGTTTTGGGTTATTGGATGTTGCTTACCCTCTCCAAAGTAATTTCTTCAAACTCATATTCAATTTCTGTCCCATTGACCTGTAAATAAAAAAAGAAAGAAAATGATTAAAGACATATTGCAGTGAAGACAACTTCATTTTAAATAACTTCTGGGGGATAAGTTTTATTCTTGCTGTAAATAAACAAAACTTTCTTGATTTTTGTGATTGTAGGTATTTATCCAAATGCAACATAATCCAAGCTATTCTAAAATATATGAGTAAGACTCCACCAAAACAACAACAATAAAACTTATTGCATTCCTTAGAATTTTATATTTGGGGCCATGAAGGAAGAAATAAACCAGAATGTTTCTGGTTGAAACAAACATTCAACCAGAACAGAATGAAGAAACAAGAATTCAAAAGAGTGAAGAGAAGCTTAGGAACCTCCAGGACAACTTTAAACATTCCAACATCTGAATCATAGAGATGCCAGAAGGAGAAGAGAAAGAGCAAGAAATTGAAAACTTATTTGAAAAAATAATGGAAGAGAGCATCCCAAATCTGGCAAAGGAAATAAATATACTTCCAGGAAGCTCAGAGATTCCCAAAGAAGTTGGACCCAAGGAAGCACACACCAAGGCACATCCCAATTAAGTGACCCAAGATTAAAGATAAGAAGAGAATCTTAAAAGCAGCAAGAGAAAAGGAGAGAGTTACCTACTAAGGAGTTCTTTAAGACCACCAGTGGATTTCTCAAAAGAAACCTTACAGGCAAAAAGGGGCTGGAAAGAAGTATTCCAAGTCATGAAAATAAAAGACCTATATCCAAGATTGCTCTATCCAGCAAAGCTTTCATTTAGAATGGAAGGGAAGATAAAGTGCTTCCCAGATAAGGTCAAGTTAAAGGAGTTCATCATCACCAAGCCCGTATTATATGAAATGTTAAAGGGACTTATCTGAGAAAAAGAAGATGATCAAAAATATGAATAGTAAAATGGCAACAAACTCACAACTGTCAACAACTGAACCTAAAATAACAAAAACAAAAACAAACTCAGCAAACATCTAGAACAGGAACAGATTCATAGAAATGGAGATCACATGGAGGATTATCAATGGGGAAGAGGAGGGGGAGAATGGGGGAAAAGGTGCAGGGAATAAAAAGCAAAATTGGTAGGTACAAAATAAACAGGGGCAGGTTAAGAATAGTATAGGGAATGGAGAAGCCAAGCAATTTATATGTACCACCCATGGACATAAACTAAGGGGTGGGGGAATAAAGGGGAGAAAAAATGGAACAACTGTAGTAGCATAATCAATAAAATATATTTTAAAAATGGAATTTTATATTTGGGGGAGAAAGAACAACACAAAATATGTACCACGAATTTACAAAGAATAAACCATTTAGCAGCAATGTTACAGTTAGAAGGGAAAAATTTCCTAATATATTTTAAAACTTTTATGAATGAACACCAAAATATGACCTTAAAAAACAGTTTTAAGGGTAGCAACCTAAATGCCATTTTTTAATGTAAAATATCATTAAGAATGACCATGTCGGATAAGTAATGCCTTTTCTTTATGGCTCAAACTCAGGTATTCATCCTTATCATCCCCTTGTTATACTTATTAGCAAGCCCTGGGCCATGTAACCATGCCCATATACTTCAGTTGCAATAATAAAAATGCAAAGTAGGACATGGTTGAAATTCTTAGTGAGACACTGTTTTGACCATCCAACCAGCCCTTGAATTGATCTGAACTTACAGAAAGAAATACATTTTAAATATAGCCAGGCAACATATACCATATGCCTTAGATTTCAGCAGATGTGCATACAGAGTACATAAAGAACTGCTTTAAAATAATCCAACAAATATTCAATTCCCATTCTTACCTATCACTGAGTCCTTTTGAGCCAGACAAAAGTTCTGAGCAAAAAAAATCTCAAATTGCTAGTTTCTTTTTTGTTATATATGACTCAGCAACATCAGTGGCACTTAGGAATCAGCAAGAGAGACTAATTTTTGACTACCAAACTGTCATTTTTGTAGGGCTGTAACTTAAATTGACCCTCCCCTCTTTAGAAGAATTTAAGCATAGTTTTTGCAGATTGAGAGTTCTGTGGAGGCAAGGAATAGATAGCCTCACAGACAGCCTGGCAAGAAAGGATTGATGAAGAAAAAAAGTGAATGAACTAAGCACTTCTCTTCCACAGGGAATGGGGGTGTAGTAACATCAACTGAAGGTGTAATTATAGCTATAATCAGCAAATACAAAGAATAGATTTCATTTATGTGTGTCCACCAGCCACTTAGAGCATGTTTTTGATTTTCTAATTACATGAGCTAATTGGTGAATCACATTTTATTGTGTTACTACATTATCAAACAGCCCTAAACCAAATTTGATTTTCTGGGCTTCAGCAATTTAATGACTCAGAGAAGAGGATTTGATGAGGTTAGAAAACATTAGCAGCTTTATGGAGTTTTTTTTCTTCACGCGTAAAAATATAAAACAAAATTCAAATCACCTGTATGTGTGTATTTTCATATTAATTCTTTCTGTTTTTATAACTTTGTTGAATTAATAGAGGAAGGGCAGAAAGAGAAGGCTGAATTAATGTGATATGTTTTAATTCTCTCAGCAGGGCTCCCCGAAGCTTTTCTTTGCTTCACTGCTTCCCTAGAGTGAAGACCTTCACATTATTGAAGTGCAGCAAATGGAGAAGAAAAAAAACCAACAACACTTCAAAGAGAAGAAAACAAGCTTCTGATAAAATCTAAAGGCTCAGGGTGAAAGAAATTCTGTTAGGTAGTACTTAAAAGACCAATAAAATTTAGGGGCACGTGTTGCACAGTCGTGGTCTACAGAAATCTCTGCTTCATATGAGCCACTATGATAATACATGCTGATTTTTAGATGCCAGAACCATTATAGATACACACCCAAATTAGTATTTGAAAGTTCCCTGGTCAACTCAATGAACTATTGCAGGTTTATATGTACTTCACAGGTTTTCTAGTTTTCAACCCAAGAAGGTAACATCATTTGCCTAATTCAATAGTCTCCAGGATGTCTTCACATGAAGGGACAGTGCCATATGGGTTTGGATGTAACCTTGCTTTTAAAAGTGAGCACCCCATGACTACAACATAATTTAGTAAAATTAAAACACGTGAAAGGTTTTTAGCATACATGAGGCAATATTTCAACCTTTAACTGAGAAATTTAAATCGTGGTATCATAAGAGCCATTGTGGGAGTTTAGGAAAGACATTTAAGAGATCTCTCATCACTGGGAGCACATGATCTATGTTCTGCCTACGGACCCCTAAGATAAGAAATCCTGCAACCTTCCTTGGCAAAGGTCTTGGAGGAAAGAATAAGATAGAAAGAAGAACTAAGAATTCTTCCATTTAAGTCATTCATAAAAATTTAGTGACTTTTCAAATGATTATACCAATGCAATATTCTTTAAATATTTTCCACATTTTTTAGAGGAGTAGTTGCTTATTAAGAGGTAAAGAGCCAAGAAGTATGAACAGTAATTCCTTCCTCACCATAATTTTGTGTATTCTCAATGAAACAAAAAAGAATACCTCCATCATTTTCTGGGGGTTCCACAGATACTTTATTATGTGAACTTGCTTGGTGGTCTCACTCTACCCACCATCAGTTTATCAATTGATGTTTTTCAATTCACAAAGTCCTCTTCCTAAAAAAGAATTTTACCAAATAATTTTTTTGCTCTTCCTAACCAGTAATATTTCCCCTGCTATGAAAGTGCCCCGGGAATGTTCACTGCTCCTGAGAGCTGGGGCCTGGCCAGCTGTGTGGGGAGGGTTTCTGTTATTCCAGCTCTGTCTCCAGCCCTCACTTCCAGTCTCCTCTCCACCTTTTGACTACAAGAGGGACGCGGCCAGCAGTTCTGTAGACATGGAGGGCCAATAAAGTGAATGGAATTTCCCAGTTTTGAAAAATCTGTTTTTCTTCAAATACATGCTTTTTCTGAACCTAATGGTTCTGTAGTGACAGCTGGTAGATTTCTAGGTGGCCAGAAAAATCAAATTAATGCCGCACATTGTCCTGTACTGTTCTGGGCACGTAGCCTTCCTGGCATCACAGGGAAGTGAAGAGAGTGACCCACTCAAATCAAACTTGGTATTTAAAGTTTTCATTTCCTTAACTCTGAATGCTTTACATGTTTCCTCCTCTGACAGCCATTAGTTAATTTCACTGTCCTTCCATTTTCTTCATTGCCATAGCAGCCTCCTGCCTGAATGATAACACAACTTCATTTTGAGATGTATTTTTATCTCCTGAAAAGAGGTTTTTCATGAATAACACATGCAAATTATTCTATAGTTTAGTGCTCTTTAACTGAAATCTTAAGTAGTGATTTCTCTAAATTGTTTTTGTTCTTTGCCACATTTTATAATTTTATTAAACCTAACAGCATGTTAAAATCTGAGATGAATGAATTTTATACAGTCCCATATTGCTCATATTGTAAGAAGTGCTAAAACAGGAATATCAAAGCTTCTTAAGACTAAATATGATTCTACTCAATGAACAATTATTGAGCATACATGATGTGTATGCTCAATACACACTGAGAAAATTAAGATTTTAAGATATAGTCCCCATTCATAAGAAACATACAATTCTCAAAGTGCACCAAATACAAATATATTAAGGCCTCATAGAAGTGTGATACCCAACATACAAAACAGAGAGGTGGACTAGAGCCCCACTGTTACCATATGCCAGGTCTATACAAATCTATTGACTATTTGCTGTATAAGTAAGTCCTCACTTAATGTCTTTGAGGAATTCTGTGACTTTAAGCAAAATGATACACAACAAAACCAATTTTACCATAGGCTAACTGATATAAACAAGAGTTGATACCATCTCATCAATGTCATAACAAAGCGTTGTTGAATGAAACAACCTTATTTGAGGATCTTTTGTATATAGATTTGACTCTTCATTAGCATAGTACATGATAAACAATGCACTAATTTTGTCCTTTGTTATAAGTAATTTTGATACAGTAAACTCCACTTGTCTCTGAATCTGCTGTGGGTACTTCGGCTGTAGCATCTTTGCCACAGACATCTTTGCTGAAAACATTTTCATGGCATAATTAATTGGCCATAAGGCAGTGTCACCATTAAAAAAGATAAAATAACTGGCTGAGAGTTTGGGGTGTTTTTTGTTGGGCTGGTTTCATTTTTCCATTCAGGAATCAGTGAACCAAATGTGGTGGATTTAATGTACTGAAGCTAGTTGTCAGTTTGGTTTCATTCCATTGAAGGACTTCTTGCAGCTACTCCCATGTTTGCGTGTATAAAACATAGCCCACTCTTCCAATGGTCTGTACAGTGACAAGAAGGTAGGTGGTGGTGGTCTTGGAATAGTCAGCATTTCTTCTAAATGATGATAATTTGTCCCAAGAATTGGTTTCTTATTTTGAAACACACCAGCTTGTTAGAAGAAAGAAAGGTCTAAGGCCCTCTTTGAGGGCACAGATTTGGTTGAATCCACATTTTTCACAAAACAAGAAAAGTGTTTAGGTATAATACACAAAACACAATCAGTTATTTGAGCAGTTTTGCCATGAATCTACATACATTTTAAATACAGTCTCTTTAATTTTGTTATTCATTTTTTCATGTTTAATTTTGTCCTTCTTAATGTCCCTCTTTTATTTGTTGTGATTTTATCTTTTTTTAATGCTTGCAGTAAAAATGTCTATGGCAAAGATACTTTGGCAAAAATACTGGACACACTCCGAATGCCACAGTTTTAGTAAACTATAAAGCTGCTGTTGGAATTTGGGAGGAACGTGATGATCATTGAGACTAGGGGATCTGGTTTCCATGGCCTCTTGATGCTGACAGAGCAAGACAGGGCCCATGTCACTCTGCTTCATCTATGGCAGTGGCAATTAGCACAGGGTCTGGCACTCAGATGGACAGAGACTACGTGAATGAGAAAATAGAAAAAATCAATGAATCCATAAATAAATAAGGTTCGTTGAATTGGCAAAACCTGATGCCCTCAGAAAAGACTGTTTGCTAGTTGGGGATGCAGTTACCATAGGCTCTAGGCCTTCCAGCATTTCCAGCTTAGATATCTTCACCTCTGAGATCAGATCAGCTCTTCTCAAGGAGCCCTTGAAGCACAGAGCCACAGCCACCATCAAACCGACCAGCGACTCTACGCACATGAACACATGCAGGCAGGTTTGCATTCCTCTTACTTAGTATCTTGTCAGTATTCAGTTTTCTCTTCTATTGGAGGACCTGTTTACAATAAACATGTCATGATATTTTAGGCTCCTTATATGTAAGTCTCCTTCTATGCTCCCGGGTAAGAACATAGGGTAAAAAGAAGACACAGATTTGAATCTTAGTGCCAATGTTTATGAGATGTATGAAGGCAGTCAATTTTCTTAGTCTCTCAAAACCCTCCTTAATTCTCATGTGTAGAATGCTATCAATAAGTACTACTCCCATATGGTCATTGTGAGGATTAAACTAGATAAATTATGTGAAATATTTAGCACACATCTTAGTTGATAAAGAGAATGTGGGGAAGAATAAATAAGATTATACATTATTAACTGCCTGGCATACAGTATGTCTTTAACATTGAGAGAAATTCTAATTAGTTCTGGATTAGCAGTCTACAAGTGCCACAAGATTTATTTGGTCAAATATTGAATGCTTGCTAATTTTTTCAACGATATAAAATACCACTTAGTCAAACCACCTTTCTTCTGTAAAATCTACTAAAAAGCTTTGTTTAGCCCAAACACTTTTTTCCTGAATCCATCCAAAACATATACTAACTTATGGATAGGTATCATCTTAGCTTTTTCTCCAAAATCAGGTTAGTGTGACCCTCGCTCAGAATATTACCTCAACAGGAATTTCTCCCAAAGTTCTGTCCACTCACTCGTACATTTTCTTCTGAACATTCTCTTGCTCAGTCTTGTCTGTTATATTGCTCTGCTATTGGCACTCACTTCTCTAAAGCTGCTCTGGTTGCATTCCTTACATCACCATCTCATGAGGACAATGACTATGTAACATTCATTTTTGCTCCACTGTAACTTCTGGTACCATGCTCATTCATAGTAGGTCTCCAGAAGAATTATTAGAACAAGGCACCTGAGAACTCCACAAATTGAATTGTCATTAAACTATTTTCTGTCTTCAAGTTAGTCAGCCCTTAACCACTGCTGTGTTTTCCTATGAAATAAAGCTTGAATTAAATCCTTCCACCCCAGAAATTTTTTTGCATTGGAAATGTCTAATTTAAATAATGAATTAAAGCATTAATCTAATACTTACTGAGTACCTACCATGTGTTGGGAACCACCCTGCCTGGTTTCAGGAGCTGTAACCTGCCCCCCTAAATGGCTAAGGCTGAGTAAGTGGCCTTTGAACCGTAAGCCACTAAGGAGACAAGGCTTAATATCCCTGGCAGTGGTGCCGCTTCTGCTCCTTTTACTTCATCCATAACTAGCCCCCAATGCTTGATCGGTTAGCCAATGACGGGTAAGATTCCCCAAGGGGGGAACGACCTAAGCCAGGCATGATCATGTGGAGGCCCCAGAGAAGGACTTGGGGGGCTACAGCAGAAGGGGGTGATGGACCTTCAGCTATGACATAGCTTGAGTCTTCATTCTGTCTCCTAATCTCTTGGCTGCCCTGCTTACCCTGCCTGACTTAAGCCTGAAACAATGCCTTAAGCCTGAAACAATGCTGGTGGTGGGTGTAGCCTTGTGCTGGAAAGGGCGGGTTCCCTAGGGCAATCAGGCCTAAGAAAGAATATGTAAAATCCTGTGAAACCTGCTTTGTTTAGAATGCTCTCAATTAAATAAGGGTCCAAGCAAGGAGTGAGTTTGTTCCTCAAAGTTTTATAGCTCTTTAGCTATCTGACCCTGACTCAAAATAGGCCCTCAGAGTTCTTTGTAAGTTATCTATTGTTTGATCCTTATTGCTTGACAATGATTAATGAGCCTGTATTCCTATGTAAAATGACCCAATAAAAGCCCATTGAGGAACAGGCTCTTGGCCCTTCTCCTTTGAGATATCAGCCATCTTTCCTTCCCAAGTAGATCTTGTCTTGGTAGACTTATTCTCATCCATGGCAGCCAGGAGGGCCCCGAAGGTGGAGCCCTCCCACAACCATGTGTAGCTAGAATGATAAATCCTGGAAATACAAAGATGAATGAAATGTAGCTCTTGCCCTCAAAGACTCAGTCTAGCAGAGAGAGACAAATGAATAGAAATAAGCAACAAAGATATGGGTGCTGTGATAGACACCTGTAGACCACAGTAGCTGCAGAGGTGACACAGAGGAGGGAACAGGTGGTTTTACCTAGAGAGTCAGGAAAGGCTTCATTGAGAAGGTGGCATAAAGTGAATGTTTTCATGGGTAACTGTTCATCAGAATAAGTTGAAAAGAGACAGGCCTGCCTAAGGCATAGGGAACAGCATTAACTACTTCAGAGTACTCTGCTGAAGAGACCACTGGACTTAGAGTCAGAAAATCTGTATTACAGTCTTAGTTCTGTGGTTTAACGTGCTGGTAACCTTGGGGAGAGCGTGGTGCTTCAACTTTTTATGCAGACAGATGATTTCTGAGGTCCCTCCCAGCTCTGACCTTCTAGAATCAGAATTTTTCTTCCCATCTATTGTTTCAATCATATTTACTTTATCATTTAATCAAGGTGCACCTGCTCAAATTTTATTATGGATTTTTCTATTACCCTCTATTCCAAAGATCTCAATCAGCAACCTATAATCCTACCAACTGGAAGCTCTCTACAGTCCACCAATGTCTGCTGTGCCTCTTCTTCTTAACCTGTAAAATCACCCCCATCAGTGAGGAAACTAAAGGGCAGTATCACCCACTCTCCTTGGCTCCACTCAAGGACATCACTAGCAGTGCCATCTCCATGTCTACTCTTCAAAAATAAATAAAATATCATTTATTTATTGAGATAAATAAATCTCAATTTATTTCTGGGGAAATAAAAGGTATCTCTTTTCTCTTTTAGTGAACATGAATGGGGGACCCATGGACAGAGCCGGGGGGGGTGGGACTGAGGGTGGGAATGGGAAGTGGGCATGGAAAGTGGTGGTGGGAAAATAGAGACAACTGTATTCGAATATCAATTAAAAAAAAGAAAAAAAGGCATATTTGAATGATGCCAAATAAGGGAGTATAGTCAGTTGAGGATAAGAAAGAAAATGAAAAGATAAGGGAGTTTGCTCTACTATAATGCAAAAGAAGGAACAACTGGGAAAGGCTGATGTTCATCACCTCCATCTTTTCATCACATTTAACTTTAGAGGTTTCTGCTGAGTGGACAAAAAACAATCAAGCACTGAAAAAGCTAAAGTCAACCCACCAGCATGGCAGCTCACATCAGGATGAGAACATCAGTAGACAAAGGCTGGAGGCTTGCGGCACACAACTGAGTTGCACATCACTTTCTGTTACTAACTCAAGCCCCTTCTCCTGGACAATCTCCACTGCCTAACACTGTGCCCTCCTTTCGTATTAAGAGGAATTATTATACAAAAATAAAAAGATTAGTTTCTGGAATCCAAAGGACCTAAATTCCAGTGCCAGTTCTGTCATAAGCTTTCAGAAAACATTTTTCTTATGTATTATACACATTTGTCTAAGTGTTAATATTGTTCATTTAAACACTTAGAAGTAAGCAAAAGATTTTCTGTTTAAGCTTTGTAAAGCACCTATTGTAATGTAAGGTATACATCTGGTTATTTTACAAAATTATTCACTTATAATGAGACTGGTTTAAAGTATGCAGTTTTACAAGGAGGTAATCATAGTATTTCTTACTTTTAATAAACACAAATTATAAAAATAATTATTGATGCCTCAGTTAAGAGTCTAATTTTTGTGAGAGCTCTGCTCCTATTATTCCTAAATATGTCATATAAGTAAATCCTGGTTTTAAGTTACAACTTCTAATCTTAATTAAACAAACTTCTGAGCTCAGTGAATTGCTAAATGATAATTCCCACCAAATAGAAGAAAATCACTATTCTATCATGTTCTATTCATAAACATTTTTTGGGGGGTTTTGTTATTTTTTCTGCCTTTGTTATTAAGACTTTATATTGCACGGAACTTTAGGTCTAGAAAAGTGATCATGGATGATAATTACTAAATGTGCTTTTTTCATTTAATTATAAATCATTTATTTAATTAAGTAGAGTTTTACCTGTGAAATCGTGATTTTATTTTCTGTCAAGAGAAATCAAGGAAAATAGCTTAGAGTTCTTACTTGTATAAAAATAAAGTCATTTTATACATGCAAAGTTATCTTGATTAAAGGCTTCATAATGAAAAAAAAATATGCCACTTAAATTCAGAACTGGGTTTGCCACTGATTTGGAAATGGCTCATTTCTTCCCAGCTTTGCTCCCTTGCTTTGTGCCATATGCTGGATGGTGTAATAACAGGTGGCTTAATTGCCTTTGCTTGGCTCCAGCCTGAGGCAGTATGCTTTGTTCTTTGGGTTTTTTAATACTCCATAAGTTTAAACATGCTCTTTGATAGAAGAAAATGGTGTTAAGAACACAATCAATTAATGGTTGTAAAGACATCATAATATACCAGGTTTTTGTCCCATCAAATCCTTCTCTCACTTCTCCACTCCCATGTGCAAACCACTGGGGCAAATGTAAGCAAAGTGTCCAGGAGAATCAAGAACTCAAATCACATGGCTAAAAGGTGAGAAACAACAAAAACAAAAAACTAAACCAGTGCTTTACTGTAAGATGAAACCTTACAAATATGATGACATATGCAGAGAGCTGAGAGTATTTTCTCTTTCACTTGGGTATAACAAGACTATAGTATTAGGCAGAATATCAATTTTATCCATTTCTTCACCCTCAATGTCTCTCCTCAAACCTCTGAAATCTTGCTTGTGCTCCACCACCATAAACAACCTCTTAAGATCAACCAAAACTTTTCTACATTTGAATTCAATGATCTTCTCCTGGATTCTTCCTGGTTTTCACGCAGCATTGGACACTCTGGAGTGACCACCACTTGAAACTTCCTTTCCCTCTGTATCATGGTTGATACCTTTGCTCATCTCCTTCCTCTTACTTTGTCCACAGAAGTTATGGCCAGTGTTTTCCTCTTGCCACATATGAATATTCACCAAGGTCTGCCCCTATTGGTATGCAATCTTTAGCTGAATTTTCATCTCATTTAACTATTATTTTCTAAGTAAATGCCCTAGTATCACCTCAGTCTCAGTAAGTCTAAAACAGAACTAATCATCTTGTCTAATTAAAACCATCATTTCCTCTAGTCTACTCTATATGTCTATTAAGGAAATCCTATTTTTCATTTACATTCTTTACATTTGTTATCAACACCTGACATACTATTTCAAGTCTTTATTATTACTTCCTTAAGACCATTGATATAATTTATTTAAAATATTCCTGCCTTAATCATTTTTCAACATCAGTCTATTCTTTATATTTTTTGAGATTTATCTTTCTAAAAAGCAATGTTTTCATCATATAATTTTGCTGCGCAAGTAGCTTTAATTTTTTTTTATCCCTAAAGAACATTCCAAATCATTCACCAGCTCTGCTTTTTAGCTACAGACCCTACTTCTTATCTTCTAAGGTGTTTTCTGGCCAAGTAATTGTGTTGAATTTATACAAAGAACTTCCTTTCTTTGTATTTTTTAAAAGATTTCATTTACTTATTTTTAGACAGAGGGTAAGGGAGGGAGAAAGAAAGGGAGAGAAACATCAGTGTGTGGTTGCCTTTTGTGTGTCCCCAACTGGGGACCTGGCCCACAACCCAGGCATGTGCCCTGACTGGGAACTGAACCAGCAACCCTTTGGTTCAAGGGCTAGCACTCAGTCCATTGAGCCACACCAGCCAGGGCTCTTTGGTATCTTTATTAATGTCATATCTTCTACCCTAAATGTCTTTATTTAATCTATGCTTATTAAGATACTGATTACTTTAGAAAAAAACATTTTGGAATGCCCAGAATGTCCTCAGTACTATGTTAGGTCCTAAAATGCAGTACTAAACAAAACAAAGACCCACCCTCATGGAGCTAGATTCTATTTGGGGACGTGGGAAGCTTCCATTTCTGCCAGCCAAAGGTGTGTCTTTCATAAAGTCAAAAGTTTTTTCTAGTCAACCCCTTGAAAAATCACCCCTCCATTGTCTATAATTCTCCCCCCAAACCTACTAACAATGATTACTACTATTACTGCTGCTGATGCTGCTTTTTTGTGAAGAATCTACTACATGCTAGGTGCTATCATAAATTGATTTAATAATTATACTAATCCTGAGAGCTAGATATTTTAACATTAATTTCACTATTGAAGGAGCCAAGTTTCTAAGTTAAACAAATTATCCATGGCTACACAGCCTCAACCGACATGAAATTGGACTATCTTGTTCATCCTTCTGTGGCAGATCCTTCTGCATGGCGTGGGCCCGGCTCCCACTTGGAGATGCACAGGACCCACACCCACAGATAGGTTCTCTCATGGGTAATTAGATTCCCAATATACCTAGGCTGCTTTGAGTGTTGCTTTTTGCTGAAAACTCCCTCACCCTGCAAATGCTTATTTTAACTTCCTAAAATCCATGCTAAACCTTGCAAGGACTAGTGTAACCGGCCCAACCACTTTTCCCCTTTTCATTTGCTAATATCTTTCTTCTGTGATGTGATTAGGGGCATTGGCTCCTTTGTTGTCTGTAAAAGGTAACCACCTATAGGGAGCCTGGGCATAGTGAGTGAGGACCATCTTGTAATGTGAGCAGATATAAAATAAAGGCCTGTCATGGTGGGTGCCACGGCTTTTGCTTCCCTTGAGAGAAAAGCCACGTGGTCCTTTTTCCTCCACCGGACTTGGTAGTCTGTGTGCATGTTTTATTTCATCCATAATGACATGGACACTGCTAGCCGGTGTCCGCATCATCCTTCTCATCACTTAGTGATGGGAAGTATGTGCTCAATACAAATTTGTTGAACAGGATTAACGAATGAGCACCAGCAAGGTGGGTGAAAGAAATGGGAGTACTTAATGTTTTAATTAAGGAAAGTCTAATCTTAAAGCACTGGTCTTTCTTCCTGGTCATACATGGCACAGACACTCTGCTACTGTGCAGTGGCCTTTCTCAGGGTGAAGGTTCTGAACCTCTACTTTCTCTTTCCTCAGATGCTGTCCTCCTGCTTAGGTGAGGCAGTGTCTTTTACTTTTTTCACCTCCTATTAAGATAGATAGATCTATCTTAATAATTTAATAATAAATACCCACAGTATCCATTTCAAAAATAGTTATTGCAGAAATAAATCCATTGAGCCTTATGTTAAGACATTCTTATTTATCAAAGACTATAAATCTTTGCAATCCCTTTGTACTCAAAAGTTCTACTTGCCATTGTCAGTTTCCAAAGGAGTGAACTGCCTTAATTTCTCTGATCATTTTACTTTCAACCTTATTAACGATGAGCTGATCCCCTTTTCACCTAAATATAGGCCACTCTTTCAGCAACCTTCAAGATCAATCCATCAATCAACAAATATTTATTGAGTGACTCTCCCCACCTTCTTTGCTAACTCCTAAGATCTCTTTGCATCTGATTTTAAAAGTATGTCACTAACTTGACAACCTTGGAAAAGAGCGACAGAGCCCCATCACCCTGCTAATTTATCTGCTCTTTTATCAACAACACATGAAGAACGTTTTAAGTTCTGTGTGATTCCAGAAAGATGCTTTGGGCTGCTTGTTACAAAAAAGGTCAGCTCCATCTTTGTGGATCAGATGCTAAGGAAAGCATTCTGATGCTTTATTTTATTTCACCTTTTCTCAAATTTCCATGGGGCCATGACAGGGAGCTGATTATTAATGTTGCTTCTTCCTCCCTACCTTCCACCTCACCAGCTGATACAATCTTGAGATTGTAAAGTTTCAAGTTGCTTATATGTAAATTTTTTCAGATTATGCTAACAACAGTATTAAAAATTTACATATTTTCTCATACATTATTACATTTGCTCCTCATAACCATTTTATGTGGGCAGATAGTAATTATACTTATCTCATTGGGTTGTGTAAGGATTGAATGATATAATTTTACAAAGATTTAGTGGTTAGCATATGGTGAATCCTCAAAAATATTAACTATGATTATTTTAAAGTTTTTCCTAGGTCTTCCATTAGCATATTGAAATTCTGCCTATTCACCTTTCAACAGAGAAAGCAAAGTGTCTGCGTGTGTATGTGTGTGTGCATGGGTATGTCAGTCGTGGGACACGTTAGGAGGGAGATAAATGCTCTTGTTTGCAGGAAATTTTATAAAAATCAGCATAGATTCATATGTTAAGCTGTGCTCAGTATTCCTACAGAGGACTGGAGTTACTCTATTTTCAATTAACTTAGATAAAATAGAAGCCAATAGTGACAAAATTATAAACAATATATATTCAAAGAAAATTTTAAAAGCTCAAATTTCTACATCTGCATCACTGCTTTTCAGACCGGATCCTGTTGTTTAGAAGGCACTATGCACACTGAATTTGTGGCCAGGAAAACAGCTGTCGCTGAAGGGAGCTCCCGGCTGTGGGCTGGATACAGGAAATCTCTCTATCTCTGGACAATTGTCTGCCCAGCCCTCGGGACTTTTCTGTGTTTCGACCCAGTGCCAACTGGGAAGCTGATAGGATGAGCTCTGAACAGTGCCTGATTACCCAAAAGTCACTGCTGCTGCTGGTTTTGCTTTTTGTTTTTGTGTTTATTTTTAAAAATCCTCTTGGAACAAGAAGACTCAAAAGGATACCTACATAAATATTCAATGATATTAAATTCAATTCAATAAATTCCATGAATACCTTCAACACAGTAAACAAATATTAGTTAATCAGACGGAAAGTCTTGGGTAAAAAGCATCAAGGATCAAAGGCAGTTGGTAGGACTTGGAGAAGATACGGAAAAAAATTAAAATGATACTTTCACCCTACTATCATTTTTCCTAATGAGCACACCTGGGGTGTCCTTATTCACCATGCTTTCCCTGTGTAATTCCTATTTATCCTTCAAAAAGCCTGATTCTTCTCTCCTCCAGACTATGTAATGTTACCACAAACCCTGCCTTTCTTCCCCTGGCTCCTATACACATGCCAATACACACATACACTTGTGCACACACACATGTGCAAGGTCCGTTTCTCTGTGCTTACAGAGATATCTGTGTAGATATTTGCCCTGATGGTAGAATGCATTGGCTACCAGCTTCAGGCTCTAGATTCAACTGGACATGGATGCTAATCCTACATTGGCCACCTTCTAGCTTTGTGACTTTAGGGCAGTTACATAGCCTTCATTCCACCTCAGCAAAATAAAATGCTATTTATACGAACTTCAATAAGATTGTTAAGAGTTTTAAACTAAGAAGGACAGCACAACCTATATAATTTTATTGGCCAATATCACCTCAATAAATTCAATACAAATTTAGAAGAAAAAAAAAAGGAAGTATAGCACAATGCTCAAGAGCCAGGTTGCCTGAGTTTGACTTTGCCAGTTACTAGCTGTGAAATATTGGCCTTAGTTTCCTCATTTTAAAAGCTCAAATTTCTGCATCTGTATCACTGCTTTTCAGACTGGTAAAATAGGGTAAATAACCTCATAGGGTTGTGAAGATTGAATAAATGAGTGAATTAGTATGAATTTCTCCAAACTAGAGAGACAGATGGGTGGACAGAATGGCTCACAAGTTACCAGAACAGAAATCGCAACAGCAACCAGTGTGGTGGCAGGAAAACCTGAACCGCAGCTGATGAGGTAGTTGTGCAGCCTCCACGTGGGCGAGTCTGAGAGGTCAAAACTCGAGGGCGTGCCGTCTTTGGGGACGCACCAACATTTCTGTAAATTTTACCTCCAGCAAATTTACCGATTTCTCAGGGAAGACAGGAGAAAAATCCCTTTTTCTTCTAGCTGAAGGGGTAGGTATTTTGAAACATGCCAAAGATTCTGTTCTTAAAGTATCAATAATAAAGAAATACAAAAACAAACAAGCAAACAAATAAATAAATAGCTATTTTTTAAAAAGGCCTACACTCAGGAGAAACTATTTTATCAGAACCTAACCTGCTGGGTTTCATCAGAGCTTAACATACCTGGGAAAGGGAAACACCAAGTCCAGTGCCCAGTAGCCATTCTGCATCACGTAAGGGGGGAGAACGCTGAGAAGCACTCTGGACATTCACAGTCCAGAGGCACGAGCTCACCAGAGACCAAAACCAAACCACAGGAATGGAGAACACTACCCTTCCTTTGAAACCTTGCTACTACATTACAAATCTAAGTAGAGTAGTAACAATTTTATGCAAGACACAAAAAGGAATGTTACAGATTTTTAAAAAAAAACACTGTTGCAGAATAAATGATGTCTTTGGTGGGTTCATTAGGAGACTGGGTGTGACTAAGGAAAGAATCTCTGAGACTGATGATCTGATAATAGACACTCTCAAAACTGAAATGAAAAGAGAAAAAAGACAAAAAAAAAAAATCAAAGAACAGATGTTACAGAAGATGTAACATCAATGTAGTGGGAATACCAGTAAGAGAAGAAAAAGAAAAAGGAATAGAAGCAGTATTTAACTCCAGAATGACTGAGAATTTTCCCAAATTAATATCAGATATCAAACCACATCCAGGAAGCTCTGAAAACACTAACCAGGTTCACTTAAAAATAAACAAACAAAAATGTATATCCTACGCTCATTTTGAAATTGGATTGTTTTCTTGGTGTTGAGTTGTACGAGTTCTTTGTAAATTTTGGATATTAACTCCTTATTGAATATATCATCTGCCAATATCTTCTCCCAATTGGTAGCGTGTCTTTCCATTTCGCACAGCTTTCCTTCACTGTGCGAAAACCTTTTAGTTTGATGTAATCCCAGTTTTTTTTTGGTGTTCCTTTTCCAAGGAGACATACCTGTAAAATTTTGCTAAGAGTGAAGTCAGAGTTGACTGCCTATGTTTTCTTTTAGGATTTTTATGGTTTAGGGTCTTATATTTAAGTCTTTAACTCATTTTGAGTTTGTTTTTGGATATGGTGTAAGAAATGGTCTAGTTTCAGTTTTTACATGTGTCTGTCCAGTTTTTGCAATACTATTTTTGAAGCAACTGTCTTCACCGCATTGTATATTTTTGCCTGCTTTGTCATAGATTCATTGACCATAGAGGCGTTAATTTACTTCTGAGCTCTCTGTTCTATTCCTTTGAGCTGTGTGTTTATTTAAACCACTACCATGCTCTTTTGATTACTAAAGCCTTGTAGTATTGTCTGATATCTGGTAGTGCAATACCTCCAACTTTGTTCTTCTTTCTTCAGACTGTTTTCTCTGTTTGGGGTATTTAGTTGTTCCATATACATATTTGGATTATTTGTTCTAATTCTGTAAAAAAATCACACTGGTGTTTTGATAGGGATTGCATTGAATCTGTAGATTGCCTTGGGTAGTATGGACATCTTAATGATGTTAATTCTTCCTACCCATGAGAATGATATATGCTTCTATTTATTTGTATCTTTTAAAATTTCTTTCTTCAAAGTCTTATAATTTTCTGAGGACAGATTTTTTTAAATTTTATTCTTGGTTAAATTTATTTCTAGGTATCTTATTTTCTTGATGCAATTGTAAGTGGGATTATTTTCCTAATTTCTTTTACTGATTATTTATATATATTTGATAAGGGGTTAATACCTAAAATATATAAGGGATTCATATGACAACACCAAAAAATATTCCATTAAAAATGGATAGAAGATCTGAATAAACATTTCTCCAAAGAGGACATACAGATGGCCAACAGATACATGAAAATATGCTCAGTGTCATTAGTCATCAGGGAAATGCAAATTAAAATCACAATGACACATCACCTCACACCTGTCAGAATGGCCATCAGTAAATCAAAACCAAGTGTTGGTGAGGAGGCAGGAAAAAAAGAATCCTTGTCATCCCTTTTATATATTAACTTTATTTACATGTAATTTTTATTAATTTATATGTATAAGTTAATCTTATCTGTAAGTTAATCTTTGCATGTATAAATTACATATATAAAATTAATCTTAAGGTGTTGAAGTTTCCATATGAAATTAAATGATAAAATGATAGCATTCTTTTTCACCAAAAATTGATAAAAACAGAGCTGGTGTATCATTATTATATTCAATATTTTATAATACTTTTCCAGATATCTTACAAAAGAAGTCAGAGAAAATGCAGTTCCTGTTTTCAGAGCATGCATTTGGTTTCAAAGGCCTCTTGAGGGTGGTTTGTCAATTTTCTTTGAAGTTGAGGGGTTTTATAAAGGACCAGAAGCAATACACTTGTACAGATCTTATCCCTTATCATCACTAGAAATGAAAAGAAAACCTCCCTCCTGTTTGAGCCACACATCAAACCTGACCACAGACTATTTCACCCAATCTGTTATGGAATTTGGGCATTTTAAAACCAAAAGAGAAACTACATTTTAAATCAATGAAAACCCATTTTTTCCCTATGTCTAGAAGAGGAAATTTAAAGCTTTAAGAGAATTTTTCCTTTGGTGGTAAATATGTCTGTTACTGTCATCAGCAGAAATCTGCTCACCTGAGCATTATCTGAGGTCTGAAAAAAGAAAGAAAAAAGGTGACTGTGTTACAAGCGCAGCTCTTGCCTGTGAGAGGCGATGATGGGCATCTTCATGGAGGGTTTATGACAAAGGCCTTTGCACTGCTCAGAACTATTAACTGATACAACAGGAATGTTCCTTTATAATATACATGGTTGCTTTAAACACAGGATTAAAAAACAATAAGACTCAAGGCGCATTGCCTTGGCAACGTAGCATGTATTCTTTAGAAGAGATCTTTGGAAAGACTAAAATGTAACCACTGCTGTCTCAAATCTTCCCAGTATCAAATAGGATACAATTACTGCTGCTGATTTCCAGCTAACATTCAAATTTATTTCAAATGCAGATTCCTATAAACTTGCCAATATCCAAATATGCAGGCAGTTTTCTGAGAACAAGCTTTTGGATTAAGGACTCAGTTATTAGAGCAGGAAAAAGCTTTAGGGATCTTGATGGAGCCGCTGAGACTTAAAAATAAAGCAGTGATGTGTTTCATGTGTACATGTTTACGTGGGGGTGTGTTTATGAGAAAACATTTGAATAATCAATATGTCAGTCCATCTGAAATCTGAAGTTTTAAAAAACGTAACAGTTTAGAATTTTTAAACACCCCAATTACAGATACTGTTTTAATTAATAAATCATTGTTTAATGATAGTATCTAAAGGTGTTGTCACCTACATTATTTATGAGATAAGCAACAGTTTTATCCCCATTTTAAATATGAAGAGACTGAGGTTTAGAGAGGTTAGGAACCTTGACCAAGTTCAGGGAACAAGTTCTAGAGTTGGGATAACTATATATTTTTTGATTCTTGATTCAAGACTCTGAAAACTTGAGAATTTAAACTAATTTTCACAAGAAACTATTATTTCACAATAATTTCACAAGAAAGTTGCAAGAAAGTGTTTCCTACTGCATTAATATTAGAGTAAAAATTTAAAACAAGGCTCATTTCTTACAAAAACTGAATTCAAAATTGCAACTCTAAAGCCACAGCCCTCCTTAAATACTACTTTCTGCTTCTCCTACTTCTCCAGTAGGAAAGCCTTGGCAAAGAGTTGCTTATCTTTTTGCTGAAGAAAACCCTTAAAGGAGCAGCCCACTAGGCCAAAAAGTAGTGATCACTGGAGGAAAAAGTATGGTCTGTAACAAGCCTTTGAGTATGCCTGCAATAATTATCTATAGTGCCCTTCTTGAAAGATTTTTGAAGTGTCACTGAATTATGTTTCACTTGGTTCAAAGTTGAGTCATGGTAGCAGTAAAGTGTACAGTGAAATCCATCATACAATAAATCACTCATTCATTCATCTATGCATATATGCATGTCTTGGGTTCCTACTATGTTCTGGGAATGTTTAACACTGTAGGTTCAAAAAGGGTCAATGCTAATGTCAGGACCAATGTATGGTCAATGCTAATATGTTATTGCTTCAACAATTTTTAAGGATCTTGGAGACTAGTATGAAAGACAAGCAGCACAGTAAGGTAAGTGTTGTGATAAAGCTGGAAAGATAGTGCTGTGGGTGTGTATAGAAGATGTACCTAGCCCTGACTGGAGTAAAGGAGGGATCCAGAGAAAAAGTTTTGCAGGGGAAGGAAATGTTTACACAGTCTTGAAGGATGCACAGGCAATGAAATGGAGAATGCATGAGAGGGGAGTGTACCCTGGAGGTCTATATTAACATAAAGACAAAGAGAAGGACACAGTGAGAAAGCACCTGATGCACTCCTAGACTACAGAGAGTGTATCAGGACTAGAAGCTGTTGCAAAGGTTAAATTTGTAGTTTCTAAATGGAATCTGGTTTAATATATCTTGTTATTACACAGTTGAATTTGGATCTAGAAGCCATTGCAAACCATGCATGTAAGGCACATAATGTTCCTGAAGTAATTCAGGGTTGTAAATTTTTAGATGCTTGAATGGTTTTAGAATTTAATAGCAACTGTCTGGTCTTTTAGATGAGATGCACTTTTACACTTTCAAGAATTATGGAAGAAACTGCATAAAAAATGTATCCCTTTTCTTAAAGCAAACAAACAAACAAAACTTCGGCTAAAATCCCTCAAAGTTAAAGGGCCATTTATGTAGGAAAAGCGTGGTTGCTAATAAACTTCTAGATATTGTTACAAATATCTAGAGTTAGAATTTTCTGAAATACTTTATCGTACTGTTCATTGCACTTTCTTAGCTGGAAAAAGTTGCTTACATTAAATAATTTTTGCCAGGGTCCTGGAACAGATGGGTATTATCAGTTAATAAATCATTATTGGCAATTGAATGCAGCCTGTTACTTGACTCTTTAGACGGGTAGAAAGGGTGGTGATACTGGGGAGAACTCTGGACATTTAGTGCAGCTTCACATTCTGGCAGCCAACTCAAGAACAAACTGAAATTTGTGCATAGAGCCTTCTGTTAAATCTGCCACTGAAAGTTAAAGAAGAAAAGGCTGGGCATAGAGAAACCAAAGCATGGAATAACATCTTGGGATTTCTCTGGGCTGCTGTTACCAACTAGTGCAATAACACCGTGTGGACATGCTAGAATGTAAATGAAAATTTGAAAGGGCACAGAAAGTTAGGTTAGTTCAAAGTGTGCCCTTAAGATCCTATTGATAACTATAACATCCTGAGTTCAGGAACTTTTGGAATCCCTTTTATCAGCACTTTCCCAGTAGAAAAACTATATGACCCACAAGGCAGGGAGGAGGGGACATATAACTCCTATTCCTAGGTTTAAAAAAAAGGAAGTCTGTTTACAAAGAGAAAATATTTTAAGTTAGCAGAAGTGGATGAGCATTATAAATATGACATTGCTCTGAATAACTTTTATTTTTATTTTTTAAATGTAATCTTTATTGCATTTTTTCCATTACCATTTAGTCCCCTTATACCCCCTCCCCCAGCAATCACTACATTGTTGTCCATGTCTCTGAGTCCTTTCTCCTCTTTGCTCAATCCCTCCACCCCCTAAACACCCCCTCCCCTGCCCATGCACTAGCTCTCATTTGCTCTGCACAACTTTTAAAATCCAGGCTCTGTATATTGGTAAGATCTATTAGAGACTTGCCAAACAAGGACAGGATGTAAAACACTTCCTGAATAAAGTTAAGGGCACCCATATAAAGGACATATGGGCCTTCTATATAAGGAGAAATTTTCTTTCTATTCTGAAGGAAACTGAAAAAGAGAAATGCAAGATGGCTGCAGAATAACTGGGAGCTCCATCCACTTGCTCCCAGGCCTGGACCAGTCTTGCAGCCTATCCACAGAGTATTCAACTTGAAAATCCAGTGGAGAGTGAGTGAGAGTGAATGAGTGCAAATGGATGCAAGTGTGAGGAGTGTGCAGAAGTGGGCAAAACTCTACCCACCTGCAGAGTACCGGAGAGGGGGTGACCCAGGCTCTCCAAATGGAGCAACCGCTGCCACTGTGGCCCACACCAGCATGGGTGGGGCAGAGCTGGGTCAGCTGCATATCAGCCCAGGAGCTTGGAGCACCTGGGGCCGAGGGAAATGGCCAGAGAAGGTGCTGGCTCCAGAAACAGAACAGTGGGGACAGGACTGCCTGAGGCTGAGAATGTCTGGAGGGAGCAGGACCAGCACACCATCACGACCCCATTTTATAGTATAGTTGTAGGGCTGTTTCCAATGCCATCTGAGGAAAATCTAGAGAGAAACTTTATTTAAAAGTGTTGGAGGCTCTGACAGGGAGTGGCCAGCCCTGACCTTGAGAGACTCTGTGACTTTTGGGGAAGGGCAGTGCAAAGAGAACAGCCCCCCCCCCCCCAGGGCTCGGTGCTGCAGTGTGCGGTCCACACAGAAACTCTTGAAAGGGGAGCCGAGGTAAGACCCAAGATTTGGCAGGGACCAGGGCTCTCAGGGGCATGGGTGCAGGTGCAGCGGCTCTGTTAAAAGAGAACTCAGAGGGATAGAGTCACACTGTCTGGTCTGTGGGTCCCACCCAGTATGGTTGGTCAGAATGGGGATGTTCAGAGTATTGAATTCGGACCTGATCCTCTTGCAAGAGAGCAGCGAACTGGGGTCTGGAAGCAAAGTGGAAGGCCACAAACTGAATGCCTGAGATTTGCTGCAGCCAGCCAGATTCCTTCACAGACAGGCAAGCCCATGCCCCTTCTGTGGGATTACATGCTCTGCCAATCAGTGAGGCCAGGCTCAGGAGCATCCTACTGGGCACACTTCTGCAGGGAAAGAAGAAAAAGCTCTGAAAGGGTCCTTAACCAGACACTACAAACTACACCGATTTTCGGGCCCTGATCTACTAAGTCCAGTAGAGCAGAGAAAATGGAGACAGGCATAACAAGAGGGGTTTAGAGCCTCACTACCTCAGCATCCAGATGGAGCTGGTGCCTGCACCAAGCAGGAAAGAGTTTCCACTTTCATACAGATTGGCCTCTTATAGGAAACAGTCAGCAAATTCACCAAAGTCATACACTATTGGAAAGAATTTGGGACATACCGAGATGTGTGGTGAGGGGATGGAAAACACTCCTACCATCTTCTCTGAAGACTGAATAGTGGCCCCCAGGAGTGACCCTGGGTTCCCACCCACCCATTGTACCAGAGGCCTCCCTGGAGGCAGGTGGAGAAGGTACTGGCAGTCCTCTCAGGTCATTAAAGGAACAACTCCTGGGCTCAGAGCTGATGGAAACCAAGCAAGGCAGAACAGTGGGGGCCAGCCAAATCTGAAGGAGAAAGCAACAGACTGTGGATCACTTGTAGCCTTGAACAGGTGGCCTAGGGACAGACTGGGACACCATCTGACATTACCAGGGGCAGCCCCGGAAAGAGAAGACAGTGGTAAACACTGGATTCTATGAGATGAATTCCACTGCTGTCTTCTTCATGATTTGCATTATTTTCTCTCCTGCTTAGCTTGTTAACATTCATTTCTTTTCCTTCAAGTTTGTGCCTATCAGGTCACTAGCATTTATATCATAGTTTATTTCAAACTTCATACTTTACTCCTCCCTTTTCTTACTTTATTTTACCTTCTTCTCTCCTCTTCTTATTTTTTGTTTTAAATATTATATTCTCTCTTGCTATGACTTTGTTTCTATTCTTCATTCTTACTACCTCTCCCCCATCCAGCCTTTCACAATCATTTTTCTTGCTTTTAGTCATTTCATATTCTTTTTCCCATTTTTAAATACCTTATTCTCTCTCCATCTTTACTACCCTTAGCTTGTTGGTTGTGGATACAGTGGTTGTTGTTGCATTTCTTCAATTTTATTTCTAGATCTTCACTATTTTTGTGTTTCAAATCTCAAATTTTACCATTCCTCTCTCCTACTCCATTTTGCCTTCCTCCTGCCCTTTCTTTTTTCATTTTAAATCTCAGTTTTCCCTGTCTTAGCCTGGTTTTCATTCCTCACTTATAGTATTCCTTTTCCTTTTCTCCACTCAAAATCACTTCTATTCCCTCTAGGCATCAAGAAATTAAGCTATTCTTCCTCTTTTTTCCCTCTCCCATACTAATATTTGCTCATTTGTTGTTGATACTGCTGTGGTGGATCTTTTTCTCCAACTTAGTTCCTATTTTTCACTGTATACATATTTTAAATTTTTGTTTAAGCCTAATACTATAGTCTTTCCTTCTCTTACTCCAGTCTGCCTTCTTCCCTCCCTTTATTATTTACAATGTAAATTTTATTTTCTCTCTCTATTTACCTTGTTTCTATTCCCTATTCTTATTATTTCTCCTCCCTCTACCCTCTCAAACTCATTTTCTTTCAGTCATCTTATAATCATTTAACCTTTGTTATAATAGTTTTAATTTCTTTATACCTTTATTAATATCAGTTCAATTGATGTTGATAGTGTAGTTGTGAGAGGGGCTTATTTTTGTGGATGTGGGTTTGTTTTCTGGGCTGTTTGGTTTTGCTGTGATAGCACCTCTACAACACCATATAAGAAGTGGTGGGTGGTATGACTCTCAGTCAGCCAGCCAGAGTGAATGGCCCACCAAAGAACAACCAAACAACAACCAAAACCCAAATACAACCAGAGAGCCCACATAAGTAGCATAATAGCCATTCAAAGAACATCAAACTAAGGAGATCAAGGAAAATGCACCATTGAGTCCCACAGGTATCCTACCATAGAAGGTCACACCATGAAGACAGAGTCAAAGAAAATCAATCTAGTACACAGAAACAAACAAGAAGAGTCACCAGAAATGGGGAGGCAAGGAAACATCCCCCAATCAAAAGGAAAGGAAGAATCCTCAGAAAGAATGCTAAATGAAATAGAGGCAAACAAACAATCAGACATTGAGTTCAAAATAATAAGGATGCTCAAGGGGCTCAGTGAGAACTACAAATAACTCCAGGGAAGCTATAAGTAACTTACAGTAAATTCCACCAGCATGAAAAAGGACATAGAAGCTATCAATAAAAGCCAGGAGGCAACAAAGAATACAGTATCTGAAATGAAGAACACAGTAGAAGGAATTAAAAGCAGGATAGATAAAGCAGAGGATTGAATCAGTGAGCTGGAGAACAAGGTATAAAAATACTCCCAGACACAGCAAATAAATAAATAAATAAATAAAGACTCAAAAAGAATGAAGAGGTTTATGAGAGCTGCAGGACAACATGAAACATAATCATATCCATATCATAGGGATACCAGAAGGAGAAGAAGAGGAGCAAGGGATAGAAAATCTTTTTGAAACAGTAATGACAGAAATTTCCTTAACTTGAAGAGAGAAAAAGTCATGCAAATTCAGGAAGCACAGAAGGTACCAATCAAGATGAATGCAAAGAGGCCCATTCCAAGACACATCATGGTTAAAATAGCAAACTTTAAAGACAAAAAGAGAATCATAAAGGCAGTTAGGTAGAAACAGCTAGTAACATACAAAAAAGCTCCAATAAAGACATGAGCTGATTTCTCAACAGAAACAAAATAAGCCAGAAGGGAATGGCAAGAAATATTTCAAGTAATGAAAAGCAAAGGCCTGCAACAAAGACTACTCTACACAGCAAGGCTCTCAATTAAAATGGAAGGCCAAATAAAGAGTTTCCCAGACATTAAAAGACTAAAAGAATACACCTCCTTCAAACCAGATCTGCAAGAGATGCTAAGAGGAATGCTTTAAGAAGTTGAAGGAAAAGAGAGAAAGAGAGAGAAGAACAGAGGTACAAAGGGAAAGAAATGGTAATGAATAAGTACTTATTAATAATAGCCCAAAATGTAAATGAGTTAAATGCTCCAATCAAAAGACACAGGGTAGCTGAATGGGTAAGAAAATGTGACCCACCCATATGCTGTTTACAAGAGACCCAGCTCCGAACAAAAGATCTACACAGACTGAAAGTGAAGGGATGGAAAAAAAATCTAAACAAGTGGACATGAAAAAAAACCTGGAGCAGCAATACTTATATCAAACAAAATAGATTTCAAAACAAAGGCCATAAAAAGAGACAAAGAAGGACACATCATAATACTAGAGGGAAAATCCATTAAGAAGATATAACCCTTGTAAGCACATATGCACACATCTTAGGAACACCCAAATATATAAGGAAAATATTGGAGGACTTCAAGAAAGATATAGATAGCAACATACTCATTGTAGGGGATTTTAACTCCCCACTGTCAACAATGACTAGATCGTCCAAGCAAAGAATCAACCAGGATATTGTGACATTGAACAACACTCTAGATCAAATGGACTTAATTGATTATATATGTGTGTATGCGTGTGTGTACATGTGTGTGTATGACATTTCACCCCCCAAAAATAAAATATACATTCTTTCAAATGAACACAGAACATTTTCAAAGATTGACCATATGATAGGACACAAAACAAACCTTAACAAATTCCAGAAAATCGAAATCATATCAAGCATCTTCTCAGATCAGAATGGCTTGAAATTAGAAATCAACCTCAAAGAAAAAACTCAAATATATGGAGACTGAAGAATATGCTATTAAACAATGAATGGGTTAACAAAGAAATCAAGGAAGAAATCAAAAAGTTTCTGGAAACAAATGAAAATGAATACACAACAGCCCCAAACCTATGGGACACAGCAAAGGCAGTCCTGAGAGGGAAGTTTGTAGCAACACAGGCCTACCTAGAAAAGATAGAAAAATCTCAAATAAAGAATCTAACCCCACATCTACAAGAACTAGAGGAACAACAACAAACAAAGCCTAGAGTGTGTAGAAGGAAGGAAATAACTAAAATCAGAGCAGAATTAAATGACACAGAGACTAAAAGAACAATTCAAAAGATCAATAAATCCAGAGCTGGTTCTTTGAAAAAGATAAACAAAATCAACAAGTCTTTAACCAGATTCATTAAGAAAAAAAGAGAGAAGACCCAAATAAATAAAACCATAAATGAAAGAGGAGAAATGACAACTGATATTACAGAAGTACAAAGGATCATGATAAATTACTATGAACAACTATATGCCAGGAAATTTGAAAACCTGGCTGAAATGGACAAATTTCTAGAAAAATATAATCTTAAAGCCTGAATAGACTGATAACAATTAGTAAAATTGAAGCAGTAATCAAAAACTCCTGGCACACAAAAGCCCTGGATCAGATGGCTTCACAGGTGAATTTTACCAAACATTTAGGGAAGTGCTAACTCCCATCCTATGAAATTATTCCAGAATATTCAAGAAGAGGGAAGACTCCCAAACTCTTTTTATGAGGGCAGTATTATCCTAATTCTAAAACCAGGTAAGACACAACAAAGAAAGAAAACTATAGGCCAATATCACTGATGAACATAGATGCTAAAATTCTCACCAAAATATTAGCAATCCAGATTCAGCAATACATGATCAAGTGGGATTCATCCCAGGGATGCAAGGATGGTACAATATTCACAAATCAATAAACATAATACACCACATAAAATGAAAGACAAAAATCACATGATCATGTTAACAGACACTGAAAAAGCATTTATAAAGTACATCACCCATTTATGGTAAGAAACACTCAGCCAAGTGGGACTAGAGGGCCCACATAATAAAGGCCATATATGAGAAAGCTATAGCCAACATCATACTTAGCAGGCAAAACCTAAAAGCTTTCCTACTAAGATCAGGAATAAGACAAGGATGTCTGCTTTCACCACTTTTACTCAACACAGTATTGGAAGTTCTAGCCACAGAAATCAGACAAGAAAAACAAATAACAGGCATCCAAATTGGAAAGGAGAAAGTAAAACTGTCATTATTTGCAGATACCATGATAGTGTACATAAAAGCACTATAGTCTCTACCAAAAAACTACTCTACTTAATAAATGAATTTGGCAACATAGCTGGATACAAAGTCAATATTTAGAAATTTAAGGCAGTATTATACACCGACAATGAAATTTAAGAAACAGAAACTAGGGAAAAATCCCATTTTCTATACTTACAAGAAAAATAAAGTACCTAGGAATAAACTTAACCAAGGAGGTAAAAGACCTGTACTCAGAAAACTACAGAACACTGAAGAAAGAAATTAAGGAAAATAAAAATAAACAGAAGCAATTACCATGTTCATGGATTGGAAGAATTAACATAATTAAATTGTCCATACTACCAAAGCAATCTATAGATTCAATGCAATCCCAATTAAAATACCAATGACATATTTCACAGATTTAGAATATTTCAAAAATTAATTTGGAACCATAAATGACCCTGAAAACCTCAGCAATCTTGAGAAAGAAGAACAAAGTAGGAGGGTTCACAATATCTTATATCAAACTATATTACAAGGTGACTGTAATCAAAACAGGCTGGTACTGGTATAAGAAAAAAACTTATAGATTATTGGAACAGAATAGAGCCCAGAAATAAACCCACGTCTCTATGGTCAATTAATATTTGACAAAGGTGACAGGAGCATAAAATGAAGTAAAACTAGCCTCTTCAATAAATGATTTTGGGAGATCTGGACAAGTACATGTAAAAAACTGAAACTAGATCACAAACTCCATATAACAGAATAGACTCAAGATCAATAAAAGACTTAAATGTAAGCCAGGACACCATAGAAGTCCTAGAGGAAAACATAGGCAGTAAAATTTCAGATAACCCACACAGCAATATTTTCACCTACATCTCCTCAAGCAAGGGGAATAAAGGAAAGAATAAACAAATAGGACTTCATCAAACTAAAAAGCTTCTGCTCAGCTAAAGAAAACATCATCAAAATGAAAAGGGAATCAACCATATGGGAAAATATACTTGCCAATGATACCTTGGACAAGAGTTGATCTCCAACATATATGAAGAACTCATATGACTCCACTCCAGGAAGACCAACAACCCAATTAAAAAATGGTTAAAGGATCTGAACAGACACTTCTCCAAGGAGGACATACAGAGGGCCCAGAGACATGTGAAAGGATGCTCACCATCACTAGTCATAAGAGAGATGCAAGTTAAAAGCACAATGAGATACCACCTCACACCATCCAGAATGGCCATCATAAACAAATCAACAAACAACAAGTGCTGGTGAGGATATGGAGAAAAGGGAACCCTAGTGCACTGTTGGTGGGAATGCAGACTGGTGCAGCCACCATGGAAAACAGTATGGAATTTCATCAAAAAACTAAAAGTGGAACTACCTTTTGATCCAGTCATTCTACTGCTGGGATTATACCCTAAGAACTCTGAAACACCAATTCAAAAGAACCTATGCACCCCAATGTTCATAGCAGCGTTATTTACAATAGCCGAGTACTGGAAACAGCCTAAGTGCCCATCAGTAAATCAGTAGATCTAAAACTGGTACATTTACACAATGGAATACTATGCAGCAGAAAGAAGGATCTCCTGCCTTTCACAAAAGCATAGATAGAACTGGAGAGCATTATGATAAATGAAATAAGCCAGGTGGCAAAAGACAAGTATTATATGATCTCACCTGTAACAGGAACTAATAAAAAAAAAACAAAAAACCAAACTAACTAACAAAATAGAACCAGATGCATGGAAACATGGAACAGACTGATAGTGACCAGAGGGGTGGGGGAGGGGGAAAAGGGAGGAAAGAAGGGGAAGGGTCTAGACAAGGAGCAGGTATAAATTACACATGGACATGGACAACAGGGTGCAGACTGACTGTGGGTGTGGGGTGGGGGTGGGCAGGCAGGGGAGAGCAATGTGGGAAAATCTGGGACAATTGTAATAGAACAACAGTAAACAAAAACAACAAAAGAAATTGAAAAAGAAAATACAATTGAAATAACATTTTCTTATATATGAAACTATATTGATAACCCCCAGAGGGCCCCAACATAAATACTCCTAATCATAGCAAATGCCATATACATTGCTATTTAGGTGATGTGTACTCTTCAGAAAATATTTGGAGAAAGAAGCAAATTCTCATATTAAATATAATTGATTCTGCATTATTTCATTGAAATGTTGGCTTTAAAATAATTTTTAATTCATTAAAGAATGATATTTATATACAGTTCTTAAGTGGCTGACAATAAAAGTGTATAGAACCTTTTGTAATTAACCAAACTTCTGTTAGTTCATTGGTTAATTAACAAGAATGTATTAAACCCCATGGTATGGGGCACAAGTATAGGCAGGCATCTATATGACAACAATTAATGAAATCTAGTCAAATAGTCATCCCTGAGGAATAATAAACTAAGACAATACTCCGCTTCCCAAACTTTGACAGTAGCTTGGAAGGGGAATACTTGCTACAGCCATTTTAAAAATTTTGATGTAAACAGTAACTCAGGGAGACTAATTCTAGGAATAAAACAGCCCCATCTCCTAGTGTTAGACTAACCTGGGATTCATAGACGCTAAACTAACACATAAGCATTCCAGAGAGAAGTTGCCTGGGCAGGAAGTGAACGGAAATGATCAAAATAGGGACTCTCAATCAGACTGTGAGGGTAAAATGAGCCAACATACGAAAAGACTGCTTAGAACAGTGGTTCACTTAAAACAAATAATGAATAAATGTTCGATGTTATTGCATAGTGAACCAGTCCTCAGAGCAAAGTGAGTACAACTAATGTTGTCTTCTGTGGAATTCTTTTTCCTTTTGGATTCAACCCATGTACTTGATTTTATTAGGATTTCATCTTAGAAAGAAACATATAGTTGACCACACTCTACAGAAAATAGCATGCAGTCAGTCCCTTACAGGTCAGACTGTTCTGACCAGTTTAATTGAAATTATGGTCAGAAGTACAGCAGTATAGATATTTCATAAGAAATGTTCCATTGTGCCCCAATTGGGAACAAGAAGACAGGAAATTGTAGGCATGGAGAACTGCATGAAAATGTCTTGAGAAGTTGGGTTGATTATTTTAAGAGTATAAATGATAACTATGAGACTTATTTGAGGTGTTAAAAAAGATTCCATTGAGGAATAAAATAGTATAATACTAGGAATAAGCTGTAAAATATTATTTCAAAGTCAGCTTGGGGGAATAAAATTTTATCCTGATGTTAACAGCAAACTATTGAAGAATTTTAAGTAAGTGATATTTCAGGAAGATTGAATTTTATTTGGTAGTAGTGTATCATTAGGTAAAGGGAAGGATCTGTTTTGCCATTTAAATTTATTTCTGTAAATAGAGAGTTTTCCAAAGAAACTAGATTAGAAATTAAAATAATGTTCAAGTGAATATCTTCTTTGAAACACAAAGATTTGGACCATATGTTGATCAATTTTATAATAAGTGATGATCTAAGGTATATTAGATATACAGGAGAAATAAAGGTTGATTTCAAATTATACATAGGCCCACATATCTAGTACACTCATTTCCCTTTGAATGGGTCCCTAATGACTTATTTTACACTATTTTTCAAAAGGAAGGATCTATGATGTATGAGAAGATCTATGCATATAATCAAAATATAATAAAAAGAAGTATCTCATGTATAAAATTATGATAGTATAGTTAAAATGCAATAAATTTAAATTGTCTTATTTGTTCTCCAGAAAAAAAATAAGAATCTCCTGCTATTCAACCCAGGACCAGGGCAATGATTTTCATGCTGCCAGGAGAAACAATAAAAAAATAAATCACTAAAAACCCTAAAGGAATCAAGAAACTCTTACATTTTTAAAGGGTATATCCTAAGCAGGAATTATTTCAGCATAACCAGGCTTCAATTTTCTTTTTAAATTTTAATAACATTTTTTATACTAAAGGTAAAATTAAACAATCTAAGTGTTAACAGCAAAACTGGTACATATTGACTAAAAAATAGTTATGAAGCTAAATTATGTCTCAGATGTCTATTCAAGTAACTAAAATGACAGCAACATTTAGTTAGCACCTGCTCTGTAATTCTGGATACTTTTCATGGGTCAGTCCAGAGGTTGCCATATATTTTTACTAAAACATGAAATGGTTACAAAATAAATGAATTTGGAGATGTAGAATTTGGAGGTAGAGCCTACATATGGCTTCCTCAGCCTCCACCCAAAGTTATTTATTATCTCATACTTCATCTTTAAAAAGTTTTAAAAGTATAATACTAATATACTTCTCCCTCAAACCTCTACATAATGATCTAGGAAAACAGGCCACATTTTTTCCTTTGGTCTGAGCACCTTCCTGGACCACTTCTGTTTACCCATAGGTATAGATATTCCAGCTTGTGAACTGATTTTAAAGTTTCACATCCATTCTATGAAGTAATGGGGCACTGTTACCCCATTTTATACATGAGAACATGATAAACCCATGGTCACACTGCTACTAAATGGTACAGAGGGTATATTAATCCACAGTCTTCAGAAAGCAAAGCCTTGGATGTTCCTTCTGCAGTGTCATAGTAAGTTCAATGCAAAATGCAGGAAGTAACAAAGTTAGAGTCTTCACTTGATCAAACGGTTTTTGTCTTAGTAATTCTCAAGAAAAGCAATAGCACTAGGGTTGTGTATTTGATGAAAGAAACGGACTTTTCCTTAACTTTATTTTTAAAGAAATCAAAATGCCCTGAATGCCCTCTAGCTGACAGTTAACTCTAGTTGTGGGAGAGCACAAGGAAATGGATATTGTCACAATAGGGCTATTTTACAGGTAACATAACAGCAAAGTGTCAAAATAAAATTTGAATTCCTTTGTAAGTAAATTGTACATATTCTAAAAGGAAGACATAAAACTATGACTTATTTACAAACACTTAAATAAGTGCTATATCAGGATTGTGGGTAAGGTAAAAAGTATAAATGGAGTGCTCGCCCTTTCTCAGTTTGGGGAAAATAGAAAACTACACAAAGAGAGCAGAGGATAGTCAGGTAGGCAAACTCTTCATGGGGCTTTAGAATGTCAAATACAGGTAAATGGTGCTGGATCTGCATGGGCAAAACTGAGCCTTGGCATCTGTTGCACATCTTACACAAAAGTTATTTTGTGATAGAATAAAGAATGCAAAAAGCACTAACCATAAAAGAAAATCTGATAAATTGGACTTTATAAAAGTTCTAACTCCTTGTCAAAGGTCACTGTGAAGAAAATATAGATAACAGTCTGGGAAGGAATATTTATAAAACTAATATCTAAACATATTTGCATCCTGAATATATAAAAATTCTTACAATAAATGATAAAACAATAAACAATACAATTTTTATAAATGGGAAAAAGAAGATTACTTAAGTAACTTTGGAAAATGATATTTTAACTGGAAACTAAACAGTTAAAGATAAAAGGACCTGCATACTGTACATGAATACTGTATTCAATTGCTAAATTTCTTATTCACAGGTATTCAGTTAAAACATTTTGAAATCACTTTACATGTACAGTGGTATTAAAGAAGTAAGTAAATGAATGGCAGATAATGGGGGCACAGGGAAACTAGAGCTAAGCAAGAAAAGAAGTCAAGAATTACCCTATGGAATGGATTACAGTCAGACATCAATCTAAACTCATGCTTACATATAGAGTCAGCACAAAATAAACAGATACAAAAGTTATAGATGTTATGTGCATACATGGATTAATAAACACACATATTATCTAGTTCTGTCACTTGAAAAAGCCTAGAAGCTCTAGTTTAACTTAGTGCTAAAGGTTAACATCACTGAAAATGTCATGTGGATATCTTGTGTTATTCCCTCATATGATGTGATGAGAAGAACATCTGTGGCGTTTTTTCCAACAATGCATAACTCCATTCTAATGGTGAAAGAAAAAATATATCATGCAAATCTAGATTGGGAACATTCTACAGAATAACAGTATTCCTTCAGATGATCAAGGTCGTGGAATAAAAGGAAAAGACAAATTATCACAGACTAGAGGACTTAGAGTCACACGACAAATATGTACTATGTGGAACCTTGGCTTTCATCTTGACAGAGAACGTGCACATTCATGGGAAAACTGGTGAATTCTAAATAAAATCTGGAGTTTATTTATAATGTTGGTTTCTTAATGTTTACAAATATTCCATGGTAATATAAGATATTATCAATAAGAAAAACTGGATAAGAAGTATACAGGAGCTCTGTACAATCTATGGAACTTTTTTGTAAATCTAAAATTATCTCAAAAAAAATTTATTTAAAAATGGGCAAAGTTTTGGACTAATACTTTATGAGAGGATATATGAATGAGTATAAATACATGAAAAGATGCTCAAAATTGTCAGCCACAAGGGAAATGTAATCAAAACCACAAGGAGATGCCCCTATACATTCATCGGAATGGCTAAAATTAAAACGATTTATAATACCAAATGTTCAAGAAGATGCAGAACTTGCTTGCTCATACATTGCTGGCGATAGTGTGAAATAGAACAGCCAATTAAAAAATTGTTTGGCAGGTTTTTACTAAAGTTAAACACTAGCTATTTTTTATTAGAATGAAACATACATACACCCAGGATCCAGAAATTCTACTTTTAGGTATTTACCCCAAATAAAACATGTGTCCATGAAAGACTTGCATAAGATTCTTCTTTGCAGCTACATTTATGGTAGCAAAAATTAGAAACTAAAATGTCTATTAATAGGAAAATGGATAAATTATGATATACTCATACAATGGAATACTATTTAAAAATAAAAGAAATGAGTTCCTGATACATATTACAACATAGATAACAGGATGGTGATTGCTGGGGGGAGGGGGGTAAGAGGGGACTAAATTGTAATGGAAAAAATACAATAAAGATTTAAAAAATAACAAACATTACTTTGAGTGACAGAAACCAGACAAAAGTACATACTGCACATAGGATTACATCTATATGAGGTGAAGGATGGGAAAACTAATTTATGGAGAAAGAAATAAAAATGCTGGCTGCTTCTGGGAGGGCACAGACTGTAAAGGAAACAGCGGTCCTTCCTAGGATGATGGCAGGATATCTTAATTTGGGGTGCACAGTTCTCAAAATTTAGCAAACTATATACTTTAAGATCTGCACATATGGATGTGTAATAATTACACCTCAATTAAACAATTTAGGCAAGGAAGAGAAAGCCTCTGACTCAATTCTTAAATCAGGGTGCTGAAGCCCATTATTGGATGAAATGAAACAAGAACAACTGTAGAAATAGAATCAACAGAGAAGTACAATACCAGGTAGCTCTCACCGAAGAACAAACTATAAAACAGTAAATATAACCTTCTCGGAATCTCATTTTTGTAATTAAACCCTCTCTGGTGTATCCCTCTCTGTGGCATTTCCATTACAGCATGAAGATGAAAGCAAATGACAGCCTACTTCAGACTAGGGAACTGAGTATTATTCTACTTGAAACTCACTCCTTCCTTGCCCCACACCAAGTGCATAGCTGTATCTTGCACAAGGGGAGCTTTTGGAAATTTATTTTGAATAATTTATATTTTTAAAAGGTAAAAAACTGAATAAAAGAAAAGTCAACAAGTATACATAAGCGCATACTTACCTCCCCATTTGTTTTCCCTATTGCTTTAAGTGAAAATAATGCTAAAATATATTAATGATAATAGAAGACAATTTTTTCAGTCAAGAGAAAATAGACTTTCCCTAGAACTATAACTATGTCTAAAAAGATTTGATCTACTTCTGTTACCTCCAAGAAACTTAGGTTATGGGAATCAGATTTAACTATAGAATATCCCTTTTGTTAGGGAAAAAAGGACTAATTATATTCAGAAATTTGTTTGTTGTAGCGATATGATATATATTATCAAAATCAAATGGAGTAAATGGCTTTAACAATTCCAAAGTTAGCATATATGTCATACTTCCATTTTAACATGAATGAGAATCTATGTGTATAAATCCTCAAGTGAAAGCTGGACGGGCTCAGTGCATTGCACATAAAGTTATGCCAAAATGCCGATATCATTATGATCCATCTACTCTAAGCACTGTTCACTTCATGCAGGCTGTTCTGCATTTTTCTATTACTTTCAAATGAAGTCATTCATCTGTAGAAAATAAGCACATAGAATATTCATGAGTTAAGAGATAATTTTTATCATCCCTGGAGAGTTATTTTCTTGGGGTTGTTTATTATCAGCAGAGCTCAAGTATATGAAAATTGATTAAATATTATTTACCAATTATAGTGATGCCAGAACACAGTTCTCAAAACAAACAGTAAAAGTGTAATAATTCTTACAATAGAAAGTATGCTTTCAGGAGTGGATCAACATTTTGCTATTATCCTTCCTATAGTCTTAGAAAGGATTGTGCAAATGAATGAACCTAGAATCTTCATTAACTTAAAGGTAAATCTACCTTTGAAAGCATTTTTTTAAGGAAGTGGTGGCAGTAGATCAAAGGATTTGTCTACCTAAAACCTACTTAGAAATGATCAAATAAAAAAGCATTTGAATTTCCTTAAGCTGATTTGAAAATAAGTGGTTAATAACTCATTAATGACTCATTTCTAACTGATCATTTGGTTGAATTTAACTACTAAACTTGAATTCACCTACTGTTTTCCTTCCTTCCTTCCTTCCTTCCTTCCTTCCTTCCTTCCTTCCTTCCTTCCTTCCTTCCGTTGGGGGAGAGGTGGATAGGTCCCATCTGAAAGCTGTGTTTGGGATGTGAGACACAGTGCTGTTATTCTTTACTTGTAGGAGGAGCTGCTCACATAGTTTACCAATTCCCTAGGCATTGCTCCACCAAACATAAATCCCCGAAATGAAAGAACACTCGGTCCTTGAGTATCAGGTCAGAAGTCTTCTATTCCCACCTCTCAGCCATTGCCACACTACAGGAAGAATTAATCACCCCCATCTGACTTTCCATAGCCTTTGTAATCACCTCAATTACATTATTTTTGTCATTTTTATTAGTTATCTGTATATGACCCTGACTGTGCTAGCTCCTTAAGAGCAAGGAAATGCCTGTCTTTGAACTTAAAAGGCCTAGCTCATATGGAGGGCTTCATCACATGCTCATTGAATGAATGAATGAAAGAATGAATGAATGCTTTAGAGGTAAGCTATTCAAAGGATGGTTCAAAGTATGGATCAGTAACATTAGCATCATCAGGGAGCTTATTAAAAATGCAAAATTTCCAGAATTATCCCAGACTTTCTGAATCAGAATGTGTATTTTAATAAGATCCTTAATAAGATCCTTATGCCTAGGGAATAAGATTCCTGTGCAAATTAAAGTTTGAGAAATATTGTGGTTATTATTCAAGGAGAATATAGCTTTACACTTCACAACAACTGTTCTTTCATTTGTTCTTCATTTGTTTGGATACACTGATCATCCCTACAAAAGGCAAATGAACTGATGGACTATTATTTCACTTGTTCTTTCTTGTCCCTAACAAAATAAAATAGTGGTGTAAGAAGCGCAAACAACATAATTGGTGGAAAGAAGGTGATATATTACAAATATGAACATGAAAGTTGAGCTGTCAATTCAGATCCAAAACTGGGGTCTTATCATAATTTTTCAATACACAAATCCTCCAAAAGCCCAATCTCAGTTCACTGGAGACTTTGTAGATCAATATTTTTATCCCATGAGGGCTCAAGATGGAGAATTAAGGTTGGAAAATTAAATAAAATTGAATTTATCCAGATTGCATTTCCAGTCCAGCTTTTTAAAAGTATGTATCTATGAAATCTTGGATTGAAAATTAAACTTTAAGCTATCATTTAGAATAGATAAAGTGCCTCCAAGATAAGTTCAAGTTAAAGGAGTTCATCATCACCAAGCCTTTATTATATGAAATGTTAAAAGGACTCATCTAAGGAAAAGAAGATAAAAAGCTATGACAGTAGAATGACAACAAACTCACAACTATCAACAACCAAACCTAAGAATACAAAAACAAACTAAGCAAACAACTAGATCAGGAACAGATTCACAGAAATGGAGATTACATGGAAGGTTATCAGTGGGGAGGGGGAGTAGGGAGAATGGGGAAAAATGTACAGGGAATAAGAAGCATAAATAGTAGGTACAAAATAGACAGGGGGAGGTTAAGAATAGTATACAAAATGGAGAAGTCAAAGAACTTATATGTACAACCCATGGACATGAACTAGGATGGGGAAAGCAGGTGGGATGGGGTGTGCAGGGTGGAGGGGAAAAAAGGGGGGGAATGGGACAACTGTAATAGCTAATCAATGAAATGTATTAAAAAAAGAAAATTAGAGATCTAAGATGGCAGCGCAGTAGGAAGGAGCATATTTTGCTCCCCCCTACACACAGGAGAATATTTTGGCTGATTTGCATTGGAACGGAGCAAACAGCCATCAGAAACACAGCATATTTGAAGTCAGGAGATCAAGGAATTGTAGTGGACACTGGAGGACCAGATGGTAAGGAGAGTGCTTCAGAACAATAAGAGCCCAAGGGACAGCGCGGACACCAGGGCCGGGACTGAGGCCCGGGCGGGCTCTCGCCAGGCTCGCCACAAGATTAGGGAGGGAGCTGGGTCAACTGCTCCCTCCCCAGCCAAACAAAATTTTAGCGGCACTGGGATAAACCCAGTTGCTTGAAATCTCACAGAGAGGAGTTGGGGTCTCAGTGGCAGACAAGCTGGGGGTGTGAACACCCACGCATATCCCGGGGAAGGACCGCTTACCGGAGCTCGCCTGATTGTTGGTGGCCAGCGCCACTGGGTCAGCCACACGCCTGAGCTCCCGGGGCCTTTGGCTCCCGGCACCCGAGGGGCAGCTGCAGGCGTGGCCTTGATGGAGGCCGGTGCCCACAGGTCATTTGCTCCTGGTGACATTGAGACAGCCACACACCTGGGCTGGCAGGACCTCCAGCGCCCAGCGCCATTGGAACAGGTGCGCGCCCACGGGACGGCTGTTCGGCCGCTCGCTTGAGCCCGCTCACCTGGGCGCCATTGTGGCAGGCGCGCGCCCGCGGGGCGGCTGAGACGCTGCGTGCCTGAACTTGCCAGCCTCCGGTGCCCACTGCCGGAGGGGCAGCCACGTGCCTGAGCCCGCCATCCATCAGGGATGATTGCGCAAGGATTGGCTCCTGTATGTGACCACAGGTGGCTGCGAGATCATAGGCACCTGCGTGCAACTGGGATAGGCACACACATCCTCAGAACTTATACCTGAGGCCCTGGGCAGAGAGGCCCAGGGCTAGCCCTGAGGACAGTAGCACAAAGATAGATGAGTGCTGAACAGGGACAAAAGTGATACTGTCACCCCTAGACGATTGCAGCCAACAAGACCAGAAACACCAGCTCAGCAAGATTGAAAACAGCAAGAGTTGTTGTTTTTTTTTT